>VMDR010015962.1:0-21691 GCA_007922815.1 Macrotus californicus | reverse complement strand
TGGATAATAGTTGCCAAACATAATTCCCACTTTTTAAGGTGGAGAACCAGAAGCGTGAAAGTTAGACATGGTGTCATCATGCCTTAGCTGAGCAGGCACAGAGCATCCTTCCCTCCAGCTACTGCTGCTCACAGGCTGAAGAGGGAATGAGGGGCAAACACTCAAGGTGGCAGGATATGTAAATGAGGGAGCAGGAAATCCAGGGCAAAATCCAGAGCAGGACGGCACTGGGAGCATAGGCACCCACCAAGTGAGATCATAAGACAATGTTACCAAACTTTATTTTTTAAAAGGTTACCTACAAATCTGAATTTTTAAAGTGACTCTTTCAATTTTAAGTAATGGCAACCCATTTTGTACATAAAAGTACCACATGGACCGAACAAAACCCATCTGTGGACCACACTGAAGAAGTTTTGGACCTCCAAGATACCGTGTTTTTAGCACCAAGAATGAGATGCTGTAGGAGAGAGGTGAAGCAAGAACTTAATTAAAGCAAGCGCTTAATTAATGTGCAGATACTGTCTGGGATGCACTGCAACAATGCTGTGAAGCTACAAGGATTCCTTGCAAAAATTAAACACCTGTTGTTTGAATATTTAACTTTTAATTTATGTAAATCCTCCAGGAAACTGCTCCAGCATGTTCCTTTCACACACCGAGACACCCAGGGTGTGGGAGAGATGCTCCAAATTGCAAGGTAATCATCCCGGAACTGTGACTACGTGAGCATAGCTGCTTCAGAGCAGAAATGAAAGGGAGAGGTATTTCTCCCGCGGAACAGACTCTCTTTTGGTTGCCCTCTGACAGCACTTCATATCGACTGTGGTGTGGATGCATGGATTTGCTTATAAATGCAAATCAGCAGATGGGGGCAAATATTCATTTCACAGATAACAGAGATAATGCAAGACAAATTCAAGTTAAAAAGAACAGTAGCTTATGAGGGAGAAACTATTTAAGCTCCTCTAGATTAAAGAGAAATTGTGTTAAGTGAAAAATTATCTGTAGCACACTTCAAGCTTTTGAACTGTACATACGTCCTTGCTAACGCTTTCATTTCTAACAGCCTCTCTGACAACGAGCAGGAAGCAGTCATGGCAAGTTTCACAGACTCAAGAACACAGTTCCGCCTCTCATGGCATGTACAGGGGAAATTAAAGTTCAATATACACTGCCACAGGTCTTAATATTAGAAGTATCTGAAGAAAAATAAGAGTAGGTAAGCTACTTGAGATCATAATTATTAACCACTCTTTGGAACACTGCCACTAGAAAATGCTATGTAAATATATGCATACTCATACCTAATGTATTTTCACAGCCAGAACCTACACCTCAAACCATCCTCTACATTATGTGACAGCCTGGCGGGGAAGCAGTCCCGGCCACTCCCAGGACCGAGGGATTCAAAGTTACAGAGACACAGTCAGTGGGGGAGCATCTCCTCTCCCCCCAGCACCCGCACCTCGAGTTGTCTGGGCATGGACATAAAACCCAGTCTCCTAGCTCCTGACCCTCCACAGCTTCCATTCTGAACTACATCGCTGCATAGTCATGGGCAGGACTGAACTTCACAATGTTAATCTTTTTTTAAACTTGGGAAATCAGCATCTTTAAATAGTTTTGAGAGGTCAAGCCTCTGAGCAAGGCTGAGGCCTGACTTTGGCAAACATACTTTTCTGAGAGGACAGACATTTAAAAGGAAGCAGCCTTGGCTGGTGTGGCTCAGTGGATTCAATGCCAGCCCGTGAACCAAAGGGTCGCCAGTTCGATTCCCAGTCAGGGCACGTGCCTGGGTTGTGGGCCAGGTCCCCAGTTAGGGGTGCGCGACAGGCAACCACACATTGATGTTTCTCTCCCTCTCTTTCTCCCTCCCTTTCCCTTCTCTCTAAAAATAAACATAATCTTTAAAAAATAAAATAAATTAAATTTAAAACTAAAAGGAAGCACAGTTAGTGCGCATTCATTCTCTATGGTGGAGTTCAGCTCAGACTTTACCCCAATGAAAAGAAAAATAAAACTGAAACACGAGCCCACGGCGCTCCCGTACCTCACCAGTAATAAGAACTGTATGTCAGGAGGCATCTCAGACTATGGCATGTACCTTTGACTTCTTTCTCAAGTCTGAAGTGAGGGCAATGACACCCTGCCAGTTAATATCCTTGTGACCCCCATGTCTCAAAGACGGATGCCCTCTACCGGTGACACTCTTTCATAAATATTCTAACAAGGCGCATTAAAAATGTAAGGCTCATTGGAGAGTCACAACAGAAGCACATTTTCCTGAGTGACGGCGGTTGTGGCCGCCGCAGCTGTAATGAAGTTTGGAATTACACCCTTACAAAAGGCCTCTGCTTAATGGGGCTTCATTACCAGGATCAACGTGTCATTTCTTCCATCAGTGAACTGCTCCAGAAAATACAGGTGCTCCGTGGAAAGGAAAATGCTAGCTCTAAAAGAAGGAATATTCTAACACACGGTCCTTAAGAGGCAGAAGTTGACTATTTTGTTCGTGCATGAGTGAATAAAGAAATCTTGAAAGGTAAAAGACATTTCCTATAATGCTTCTGCCCTGTCAAGTCTCCCCTGTCCTTAGGTGTGGGGTGCACAAGTATTGTTTTTTGCCCCTTTCCTGCTATATTTTAATTATGATGAAGGGATTTACATTAAAATAGTAACTTTTAAAAAGTCAGCCCTAGCTAGAGTGGCTCAGTGGACTGAGCTCCGGCCTGCGACCCAAAGGTGGCCGGTTCGATTCCCAGTGTAAGGCACATGCCTGGGTTGTGGACCAGGTCCCCAGTAGGGGGCACATGAGATGTAATCACACATTGATGTTTCTCTCCCTCTCTTTCTTCATCCCTTCCCCTCTCTAAAAATAAATAAATAAGTAAAAAATTTTAAAAATAAAACTTTAATTAAAAAAAAAAGTCAGAATGTGCTCTTACATGACAGATAGTCAGGAAAGTCTCAAGGGGAAAAAACAGTTCATTGGAATTTACATTTGGAATAGATTCATTTTCAAATGTTGCATTTAAAGTGAACCTCAAAAATGCTAAATGTTTCTTTCCTGTATCATCAGATACTCTAAATTTATCATATTTAGTCTATTTCCTTGTCTATAACTATGGAGAGTTAATAGTTGGGTTAGGGAGCCTTATCATAGCAAGGCTTTTGTTTTTGAATGTGTAAGGAAGAGGGTTGCTTCAAAACAGAACAAATTTCCATGATGTCTCAGAATAGGAGAATTCTAATACATTTCTCCTATGTCTCACCAAAGTTCAATACCCTACTTTTCTAGACTATGCATGCAATTTGGATTGTAACTGCATGTGACACTTAATTAAAGTTTGCAAAAGGTTTGAAGATGAAATGCCATATATAATCGTTTGATAACAAAAATGAATATAATGACTATCCCTAGCCTCTTCTTTCCTGTCTTCCCAATTACAGTTGTGCCTCTTCTGCAGAATTCTTCACATTAGATGAATTCTTACACAAACCCCCATGGGCTTCACTTTGCTCTCCACTTTACCCAGGAGGTTTTGTTCCTAATAGGGCCTTCCTTTACACCAGTTCTTAATTCACTACTCATTCACTGAGATAAAGACGGCATTTACTGCTGAATCTGAGACATTACAAAGCAAATGCATAATGAAGCTTCAAGAAGATGGGAGTTACTACATGGCACTCCCAAGTTCTGCCTGGTTCCATCTCTGCCATCATCCGGGCTAATTGCTTTTGTTCTTTGGTCGGGTCTCAGTTTTTCCATCTACCTACTTATTGTGGAGATCCTTTCTAGTTTGAAAATGCTATGTCTCTCTATTTCGTTGTATTTCAAGCCAGTTAGACGTGTTGAAACAAACCTTTACTCTTCGTGCACAGTGCAGCTTTCCAACCAATTGCTTTAAATGGCTGCTCCATTGCTAATATTAAGTCCATAGGTCCCAACTGATGGTGGACTTGTGTTTCTCATCAACTGCACTCATTTTTGGATCACCTGCTATAAACCAATCTTCTTTTTTTTTCCAGTACTTTTTCTTCCCTAGGGAAATTTATCTTGGATCTAGGCATCTGTTGACATACTCCCTTAAGACCAGCAAGCAAAAAACTCATTTGCTTTCCCCAACCTTCCCTCATCATCAATAACTTATTCTTATTTGCTCTTAAAGGTGCTTCTGTCTCTCCCACTTACTCCTTATGCGCTCTCTACAAAATGAGCTACCTTCCATGTGCAATTTCTCTTTCAGACTCTCCCTCTGTTTTCCTAATTCTTCAAGCTGCCATGCTCAGTAATCTGACGTCATTCTTCAGTTGCTGCAGCTTTGCATTTCCATTGTCATCTCTGTCAACTTTGATTATGCTCTGGAAGCCCTAAATCATCCATATCAAATGTCTAAATTTTGATATGACTTATTAGAGTGGAAATCAGAAACGCCTGCAATCTGCAGCATGGTGAACACTCTGTTTCCACTGGCTTTGTATGAACTGCTCTCCCACATCCTGTCTACCTGTGTGCAGCCTCTACCTAAACCAGAAACAGCGCAGGAGGGAATGCAAGCGGGGAAATAGTTACCTCTTTTCCGGCTCTCTGGATGAAATGCCCCATTGGTTTAAGCTCCTATACTCCAAAACACACTCCCCCACCCCACCTGCCCAGGGCACAGGGACAATCAAGTTCTTTTTTTTTAACCACTCCACAAAATCCTGCCAAAAATCATGCCCTACTTAGATCTATCGTCTCTGTTAGTTGCAGGGCCACACAAGACATGTTCCACAAAAGACCTTGTGGAATGTATTTAAAATATTTAAAACTACCTTAATCCATTATTCAGATACAGATTCTAAAAGACATCTAAAAGGCAGGAAGAAACTAACAACATTTGTGGCAGAAAAGATGCACAATAGAAACACCGACGTCTTTTTTGTTAAAGGGAGCTGGGCCCTGTGTTACTGACGCACAGGGACTTCAGTAACAGGGAGCAGTGCGGACCACTCTCATTGATCTAACAGCCGCAGCCTATGCGGGCACTTTCCACTTTTCCAACCACATCTATTTTCTCCTGGATGTTTACAAACCTCTTGTGAGGAAGACAGAACAGGTATTATTCCACTTTGCATGAGAGAAAACTAAGATTCAGAGGGTGAGGTAACCACGGAGTCCTTGAAAGCCGGGTCAAATTCATAACAAGGCTCCCGAATGCTTTGTTCTGTGCTCTACGGCACCTGCATGTGCACACACACAGCCTCATGTACGTAACTCAAGTGGCCCAAATGGTCCCCTGTCGCCAGTTTACCCTAGTCCTGCTCCTAGCCCAGACATCTCTCATTTCTCTTTTACTCCTCACCATGCTCCAGAGTTACTTCCATTTCCATGCTTACGCTAAAAACACCAGACTGCTTCTTCACTCACTGCCCCTCCACCCCCTCCACTTCAAATCTCCCACTTCAAATCTCCCACTTCAAAATCCTAAAAGCCTAGCCACACATCAAAGCTAATGACTGGGTAATCCACAGATTCTCCCTGGTGAACGCTCAAAGGACTGCTGATTTTCATCAATAGCACGGAGGATGTTTTGCAGACTGGTTTCTTTGAATGTGAAGGATATTTTATTAAGCTCAAGGTATTTTCAGGGAAAGCTGGTTTGTGAAAGGTTTTCCTCTAGTAAGTCTACTTTCTAGGTTCTCCTTCAACATACACCCTGGGCAAGTCAAGGGCATGGTCCATAGGCTCCAGCCTCCAGAGACAAGCTGGCTGACCCTTCTGACCTCAGGTACAAGGTTCAAAATTCTAACCAGTGGAAATGAATACAATCTAATACAATCTAATACTTACACAGATCATTAACTTCATACTGCCTTGCACTCGGTAGGTTCCCAATTTGATGAATTTAATTGAACCAACTGTTTCACAAATCAGTACAGCAAAGTAATCTCTAAAGAAAATTTAAGCATTTTAATTTTTAATCCTACCAGTAAATTGAAATACCAATTTCATTTCCCAATGTCAATCAGTTCCTTCACTATTTATATAATGACCACTACATAACTTTTGGGGGTTCACACAGACATCCTCTTAAGAATCTGATAAAAACTAGACCCTATCACCAGAAAATTGTATACTTAGAAACACAAAGAATTTTACACATAATTTCATGGGGTTAAGAGGTCCCTAAGACCTACCCATGATTCAGGGGATAAAAATGACGGGTTTAAAAACACAAATGTGTAAAGGTAGGGAAGGTGGGAGAACAAAAGACAGGACAAAAAGAAAAGTGGGAGAAGGGGTGGAGGAGAGGCAGGACAGGCAAAGAGGCAGTAACTCCAAAATTAGATGTGGAACTGTGTAGTTTTATACCCCAAAGTGCTCTCACCTCTTAGATTTCATTTGATCTGTACAGTAACTCATTCGACCAAAAAGTTAATATTACACCCCACTTTAAAGTAAGAAAACTACAATTTAAATTGGTTAAAAGAGATGCCCAAGGTCAAGTACTAGTAGTACATGGTGGAACCAAGCCCTTGACCAACATCCTTGAGGTTTTTTAACACATCATTGGCTCCTAAGCATCAGAGAAGACAGAAGAAAGGACATAAGAGAAAGAAACTAGAAAAACAAAGACAAAGGAACTGGGTACAGAAAAATAGTGTGATAGAAAGATTCAAAAGGGAGGAAAGAGAACAGAGACAAGATGGGAATGTAAGTAGAGGCAGTAAGGGGAAAATCAGGGCTTTCTGTCATCTTAGATGTTAGAACAAGACACTGCATTCCAACTTCCAGCTAGTCATAAAAAGGAAGAAAAACTCTGTTCTCAAACCTCAAAACCTAGAAAATTATAGGACATTCATTCAGATTATAAAAATATCAAAGAAAGAACAACTAAAGTAGGAAAGGATAAAAAAGACATAAAAAACCCTCTCCACCCAAAAAAGGAGGAGGCTGAAGCCTCCTGGTGTTGTAGGAAGCCGTGTGGCATGGGACCCTATGGTTAATGCACAGGTGACCAGAGTGTCCTTATACACTGGTCAGCTCTGGGCCCAAAGGTGACAAAGGGGGTTATATTGTTCCAAAACTGAAGCCAAGTAAGAATCTTTGTTTCTCATATTGGCCTTCCAGGGTGATGGAGATTATGACCTTTTTCTTAAAGGTTGTTAGAAGCCACAACCACTGCTTTACATAAAGTTGATTTGTAAACATTTTTTTATTAACTTTTTTTTCTCCTCACCCAAAATGAGAGGTGTTTTAAACTGTCATCCACGGGAGTGACAAAGCAGCTCAAGCTCTAATGGGTAGGACTTTGAGGAAAAAAACAAACAGTATTTCCACAGAGTAGCCAAAACCTAACAGGAAAGACTTCCTCTGTTTAAAAAAAAAAAAAAACACCCCAGCCAGGAGTGGCAAAGCGAACAGCATCCCAAGACCATCCACCATCTCCAGAAAGTAAAACTGACTGTCCAGGGTTCTACTGGACACAACATGGGCTTCAAAACAGAGACTGAAAAGCAAATCTGCACCATCTTTGCCCCTCTGGCCAGGCTACGGATTCCAAGGGGAGACAGGAAGGCAGGGTGTGTCTGGTGCAGGCTCCAGTTCAGAAAGGGATAAAGAACCTGGGGCTGAATCTTGAGACCTTGGTAGCAGGGAGTAGAATATCAGCAGGTTCAAGATGCAGTTTGCCTCACTTTAGGCTGACCAGAGTCCTTTCATGAAAGTACAAAGGACTCTGGAAAGCTTGGCTAAGTCACACTGTTTCTGGGATAAGGAAGGGCAGATGAAGTTGAAGATTTATCCTCTTCCTTCAAAACGGAGTTGTTTGCACAAGTAGGAAGTCAGATATCAGGAGACAACCTCCATTACAGACAGAAGACATATTAGGACCATTAGCAGGGCTGCAGTTTATATATTCAGACCTACACATCCTGATGTGGAATGAGCAAGTTGTGGAAAAATTTAAAAGGCTACTCATGGGATGCAGGGGTTAGTGGAAGCATAGAATGATGGGTAAGTGGCACCTGGGGGCAGCCTGTGTTTGCAGTCTCTCCTGCATACTCACTGTCACCTGCGGTACAAGAATCTCCAGGAGTGGTGATTGGTACTGAAAGACATGTTTCTTCCTCTGTCCACTTCTTGCTGTGCCCCTGAGATCTAGACTCTGGACCTCACCTTGTACAGACACAGGCAGTTTATGAAACCCCAGAGCAACACTTCCGCAGGTAAAATGAGTTGAAAGCCTTTGTGTCAGAGTGTGTTTTGAAAAGGGATTTCTCATTAATAGCCTTACAAAGCACAGCAGCATTTAAACACTCAGAACCACTATCGTTCTAAAACACACTACCTATCCAATACAAAGAACTCCAATCTAAAAAATTGTGCATGGAGCGGGGTGCGGGAGAAACTCTCGAGGGAGAAAACACCTGTGAGGAATACTGAAGCTGGTGCAAGTAGATCAGTAATGAGCTCTTTAAGAATCAGCCGGCAACCTTTAAATCGTGTTTCATTTCAAACAGCAAATGTCACCGTGAGTTCTTTTGGTCCCAAAAGACTCCGTTTTTAAACAGGTCGCCTTCTGAGAAGTTGAGACTAGAGCATCTATAAACATAACTTAAAATACACCAAGCATAACAGAAATATATTTGTTAAGATACTAGCTTGATCAAAGTATAAATGTGGGGAAAGGGGCGGGTGTAGAGAGAAGGTGAGCTTTTTTTCTTTGCTTTGCATTGTTTGTGAAGATTCTGAATTTTAGCACAGGAAGAGGGCACCCTCAGGGAGCGCTGCCCTCCACCCTTGGGTTTTTACAAGTGAAGAAACTGAAATCATTTCCTTGAGAAGAGCATCAGAACCATTGAGACCTGACTTCTTTCTGGTGTGATTCCAGCCCCTGAGAAGGCTCCACAGAGAAAGCTCTCCCAAGAAAATGGTCCAGCCTCACAGTGCCACTGGGCTTTGGCTGCACAGGCTTTGCAGTTGGAGAGGGAGGCTGATTCAGTGCGTGCCAAGCCTAAGGGCTCCAAACACTAAAGAAGAACCTTGGAGGTTATCTCGTCCAACTTCCTCATTTTACAGAAGATAAAAAGATGACCCAGAAAAGCAAAAGTAACCGGGCCAGAGTTCCACATCAGGTGAGAACGGGTTTCCAACAGTAGCACTACTGACACATTTTTGGACCAGACACTTCTTTGTTGGGAGTGAGCAGAGGGGGTGCTGTCCAGTGCACTGTAGGATGTTTAACAGCATCCTGGCCAGTAGCAATCCCCCCCACCCAACTGTGACATCAAAACATGGCCCAATGTCCTCGGGGTGGGGGGGAGGACAAAAGGCAGTTGAGAACCACCACTGGTTTAGAAACTGGTAGGACCAGCAACCAAGTTCCTCTCACTCTCAGCCTGGTACTCATTCACCACGTCAACCCTTGTTTACAAATAAACATTCTGTAACAGGGAGAGCAGACTAATGCATTAAGCCATTACTAATATTGATTACATGTCAAAAGATGTTATTTAAAAGCTCTTAAAAATGAGTCTTAAAGATATGAACAAACTGCATTTTCCCAACTAATTGTATGTGCCCGACACAAATATAAACACACATTTGCATCTATATCTACCCAAGGCTGAAACTATGAAATCTATAAAACAGTGAGTCCCTCATTTTTGGTTGGGCAAAATATAGTAACATCATGTTACAGGATACCTCAGGGAGAAACCCCTCTACTAACAGTAAAATTTCTTACCACCCTTAGACAAAGTTACTACATGTTGTACCTAAATACCAATCAACTTTTTTCTTAATTAACAAGAAGGAACCTCATTGTCAAGTTGTTTAATCATCTTATTATAAAGATAAGGAACTCAGTTCATGTCCTGAATGGCATGGCTCAGCTGATGGAGTTTCACTCCGCAAAGTTTAAGGTCACAGGTTTGATTCCCAGTCAGGGCACATGCCTGGGTTGTGGGTTCGGTCCCTGGCTGGGGCATGTAAAAGAGGCAACCAATTGATATTTTTCTTACACACTAATGTTTCTCTCCCTCTCTTTCTCTCTCCCTTCCCATATCTCTAAAAATAAATACAATCTTTAAAAAAAAAAGAAAGAAAAACTCAGTTCAAAGAGGTACGATTTCCTCAAGTAGTGCTTCAGATTGCTTCTTAAACACTGAGGAAAACAATCAGGCTTAAAAATACACAGGACGCCCAGCTCCTGCCACCGACAGCAGCCCCTGAGTTTGGAGTTCCAGTTGACTATGACATTCTAACATTACCTGTTTCTCTTTTTCCGGTGTTCTCTATTAGAATTTTCTGATTCACTACCACTGCTTGTGTTACAGCGTGAGCGCGACCTGAAGACAAAATAAGAGCAAAAGGAAAAACCCTCATTTAAGACAAATAAAAATTTTTAGAAAGGTTCATGTTGGCTCTTTGGAATTAATTCTATAGTAAAATTACTAATCCAAACATAAGTTTTATCCCTCCCCCATTTGGTGTTTCTCAATTCAGTCAGACATCAGAGTGAGTCTAAAGAAATGAGAAAGTGGATTAAGGAAAATGTCACTAAGCTCCCAGAAAGGACCACAGAACCAAGCACTTCCAACAGAAATCTGACATGCAAAGCTATACGCCCCTCTGGTACACTAAATACGGACTCAGAGTCCTGCCGGACCTCCGCCCATCACTGAGAGAGGTGGAGTTTATTTCCACTTGAATTAAGTGCTCATCCTGTGACTGATTTTACTAACAGGATGAGGTGGAAGGGATACGCTGCCTGTTCTGGGACCACCTCTTAACAGGGCCGGTAGCTCCTGCTTCCTCCCAGACACCATCTAAAGAAGCCTAGGCTAGCCAGTGGAGAGACCATGGGCTCTGCCAAGACACCAGGTATGAATAATCCAGCCTCGGCCACCATCTAGCTGAAGCTTCATCTGAGACTAGCGAGACTTACTAAAGAACTTCCTGTCCAATCAACAGAATTATAAGAGATCTATATGGTTATTGTTGCTTTAAAATATACCAAGTTTGCCCTGGCTGAGTAGCTCAGCATCTTCCCAATATGCCCAGGTTGCAGGTTCAATCCCCAGTCAGGGCAAATACCAGAATCAATCAATAAATTCATAAATAAAAATAAATCTCCCCCTCCTCCATGTACCCCCTCTTCCTTTCTCCTTCCCTCCTTCCCTCCCCTCCTCTCTAAAATCAATAAATAAAAATCAAAAAAATAAAATACACCAGGTTTTGGAGTGTTTTTAACATAGCAATAGATAATTGAGACAGATCCTCTGAGGAACAGGAAAAAAAGAGAAAATTGCTAAGGATGCTACAGAATGGAAAACTGAGAACCAGTTGAAGCCAATTTGAAAGTTAAAAAACAAATTTACAATATTCTTAAAGCAGTCACTAATAAAACAAACAAAAAAGCCCCCACTCTTGCCCCGGTTCTGAACTGTGCTAATCTGCTGATCCTTCCTCCCTCTCCCAGACCCTCCTTCCCATTTTGGTTTTTTTGTTTTGTTTTGTTTTGTTTTGTTTTACCTCCTCCTTTGCTTTAGATCTGAGTCTTCACCACTGTTATGGGCTTTCCTATGGAAAACAAATAAATGAAGACATTAAAGAAAACAGAAAATTATCAGTTGGCTAAGGAAAGCACACCAAAATGAGTTTCATTTCACTTAATGTGTATCTGTTATGTATTCATTCATCACCAAACATACATGCCCATCCCTACGATAGGTCCCAGAAATATACCAACTGGCCTCAAGAAGTCAGCAACCTAGTGGGGCTGAGAGTAGCCTATAAACAACAATGCACAGCATGTCTACTGAATTCCCTTCATCCAGGGTCGGGTTAGTCTGCAATTCCTAGGTCTGCCATCCGCCAAGCCAAATTCTGCCACCCTCTGACATCAGCTCTCACTTGGATGCCCTTCCCAGCACTCTGGCCTCCAAGTCCCATGACCTTTTCTCTAATAATCTCTTCACAATAACTCAGAAATCTTGGACTCTATCCTCTGTAACCACCTCTAAACACTGCTCTCCAACCGCATTCTCCGCCCCCCTTCCTGTTTACCACTTCCATTTACTTTCAAACAGCTTCAACCAGGCATTCTGCCTAAATGTGCAGGCTCTGGAGCCAGACAACCTGAACACGAATCCCACCTCCTCCAATGATGAGTTGTGTGATTTACATTGTTTCTCTACTCAGTGCCTCCATTTTAAAAGTATTTTTTTTTAAGATTTTATTTATTTTTAGAGAGGGGAGAAAGGAAGGAGAAAGAGAGGGAGAGAATCATCAAAGTGTGGTTGCTTCTCGAGTGCCCCCTACTGGGGACCTGATTGGCAACCCAGGCATGTGCCCTGACTGGGAATCAAACCAGTGACCCTTTGTTTCTCAGGCTGGCACTCAATCCACTGAGCCACACCAGCCAGGGCCAGTGCCTCCATTTTAATAGAACCTTCCACAAAGGGTTGTTATGAGGATAGAATGAATTAATCTATTTGAAATGCACAGAGAAGGACTCAGCCCATTGTATGCACTCAATAAACATTAGCTGTTATTTGTGCTTATTTAACTACTTCTATTCTACCTTTCTTTGACCTCAGTAGGACTATTTGTCTCTTGACCTTGCAACTTTCCAACAGCTCTTCACTGAATTTTTCATTCCCTCCCTGACTCAGCCTAGATTTCTGTCACCCCAATAACATGCATGCCAATACTCAAAACTTCCTCCAACTTTCTGTTTGCTGTTCAGTCTTTTTGGCAAGACCTCAACCATGAGCGAAACTGACTATCCAGGTTCTCTGGGCCCGACCTCAACATCTTGCTGAGCAGTGCTGGAGGGAGTCTCACAAAAGGGCATGTTAGTTACGCTATAAACCCATTTTCATAAACCTTGAGTGCAGCCACAGCACGGCCCAGCAACTGCACCACTTTCCTCTGACCTAAGTGCTCTCTCTGGTTGTGCAAAGCAGTTTTAAACTCTTCCACCTCCCAGACCTCTGATACACCAACCCTCTGCTGCAGAAGATGACTTTGTTTTCTCCTTCCAAAGGGAAAAGTAGCCCTCAGATGGCAACTTGCTCATCTTCCTGTTACCAAAAATAAAACTTAGCAACATCTCCCTCTCTGTTATTTACAGCTCTGTCCTTACAACTAAGGTCAGTCCCTCTCCTGTGCTATGTGGGTTCCATCACCTCATCTTTTAAATGACTTCCATTAACTACTCTCCTACCTCTCATGTATATTCAACTTGTCCTCATGGAAAATTCTTTTACCAGCTTTTCACATTCTCAAGTCTCTCCCATTTAAACACACACACACACACACACACACACACACACACCCTGACTCCACACATCCCCCTTCATCTTCCCAGTCTCTTCTCTCTCCTTCAAGGCCAAACTTCTTGAGAGAGGTGTCCAAGCCCCTTGTCTCAATTCTCATACCTTTATTACATGTGCTTCACGCTGTGATCGGGGCAGATACAGCTCTTTAATGCCAACATCATAACCTACATTTCCTCACTTCCCCAATACACTTACATTAAATAACATGGCAGGTACATTTTTTTAAGAGCTAAAATTTCTGAAAATGTGTATATTCTACACATACAATTATAGTTTATCTGGACATAAAATCCTAAATTGAAAATAATCTTCCTTCAGCATTTTGAAGGCAATGCTTCATTATTTTTTCTCTCTGATATAGCTGTTAAGCAGCCCAATGCCACGGTCCTGACTTGTCACCAGCTGTGCATGCACTTTTCCCCCCCATATTCTTCCACCACTCAGAGTGTTAAAAATTCTCTCTTAAACTATAATGCTTTGAAATGTAATGATAATGGGTCTGGCATGAATCTAATTTTCAATCTATTATGCCAAGCACTAAGTGGGTTCTCTATAAAGTGAGATCATCCAGTTCTGGTATTTCTTCTTGTATTGTTTCTGTAATAGTATCATCTCCTACATTTTCTAGGGGTTTTGCCTTAGAAATTTTATTAGTTGAATGTTTGATATCCATATTTGATCATTTTGTATCCTTCTCTCCATATTCTTTTTTTGTTTTTATTCTACTTTCGGGAAGATTTCCTTAGCTTTATCTTCTAAAACTTCTATTGATTATTTTAAATTCTGCCACACTAAAGTCTAAGTAAGAACTTTTATTCACTCTTTCCTTTTAATATCAAATTTTTCTTTTTCCAAAGATAATATTTATACTTTAAAAAATTTTTTTCTGTTTCTTATATTATCTCTATTTTCTGTGAGCCCCCTACCCCCCCAACACACACACACACACACACACACACACACACACACACAACTCCTAATTGTTTCGGTCTCTGTCTCTCCAAACCAGTGTCCTCAAATGCCAGCTGACTGTGGCTCTCTCTCAAGCACTGTGCACTACAAAGACTGGACACCTCTGGATGGAGATCATGTTAACTGATGGCTTCACCGACGTGTGGAACAAAGTTGTATGGGTAGTCTCAACCATTTCACTGGCCAATCCTTTGAAAGTTTCTATCTGTAGATCTTTTCTCTTGTAACTGTCCATTTCTTTTTTTTAATTTTTTTTCCATCACTATTCGTCCTCCCATACCCTCTTCCACCTCCACACACCCCTGACCCCCCTGCAATCACCACACTGAACACTTCTTACTGTGAGATTCTCTAATCTCATGCCTGGGAGATACAAGTCAGGCTTCCACCATTCTGGGAATGAAGAGAGAAGGGAGACATTTAGGAAGCAGATTTTCAGTCTCTTGATTTTTTCCTATGGCCACAATTTCGGTCTCTTTTACAAGCTAATTCTCTTCAACTACACCCAATAAATGCTGGAGTTTCTCACAGCTCTGTCATTGGCTAGGTCTTTGCATTCTATCTATACTGTTAGTATATAGAGAGCAGACAGCCTCATTGCTACTTCATATTCCAATTAATCTTTAAGAAATTTAAATTTCAGTTGAGACAGCTAATCCAGTTTCTGACTTATACCCAACAATCCATGTGAATCCTGCAATTGGACTTCTCAAAGGTACTACAAATTCAACACACAAAAACCAAAACGTTATCCCTTTCGAGCCTGGTGATTCTCATTTCAGTGCATTACACTTAAAACCAAGAAACTGCACAACCTTGGTCTCCATTCTTGGCACCTTTCACTCCCTCACCCTCAAACTGACCCTGCCAGCCCTACTAATTTTCCCTCCAGGTGGCTTTCGAAACCACCTACACCCTTACGTCTCCACACCAACCCACTGGCTCAAGATCCCATTCTCTTTGGCCAGAACTCATAGGAGAGCCTGCTGCCTGGTCTCTCTGTTTCTGCAATTATTCCCCCTCACCTTCTCTCCACAGAACAAGGGTCACCTTTACACAATAAATGTGACCTTGAAATCAGCCCTTCTAAAAACTACTGGTCTTACAACCAAAACCCTCAACAGAGTTCAGGTGTCTGGTCCCATCCTTCTCTCCAGGCTCATTTCTGGTACTTTTCTGTCCATTCTCAATGCTTGAGCAACATTGGCCTTTCATTTTTTTCATGAATGCTCCCCACTCCCTCCCATCCCAAGGCCTCTGCCCATGCTAGCTCCTCTCCCTCTCTTTGCCTGCTTTTGTCTCAGATCCTAGCTCCAGCATCCAGATTCAGGGAGCCCCTCTCAACCTTCTTGATTCAACAACTCAGCAAAACTTCCCCTAATAGTGCTGGCTACACAGGTGTTTAAGTGGTGAAAATTTATCAAGCCAGTATGCTCAGAACATGTGTACTTTTCTGTATGCATGTTATGTTTCAATAACAATATTTTTAAACTCTCTTATGCATAACTCCGTCTTGAGAACATACAGCAGTCATACCTGCACTGTTTATTAAAAAATACACTTGTAATTTGTATATTTCTTCCCCCCAAAACTGTAAACTCACAAAGGTCAGAGACTTTCTTTAATGCTGTTTAACACAGTGCCTAACATAAAGTAGGTACTCAATAAACATTTTCAAGTATAAAGATGAGTGGGGGTGAAAATGAATTGTACTTCTAGAAAGTACGCTGGCTGTCTTTTTCTAGCACAGGAAAGTTTAAACAAGTGGGCTTCAGGGTCTCCATGAGCCTGGAAAACTACAAAAACATTTGTCTGTGTATTTCATAATGTGCTTTCCCCCCCCCCAGAGAATGAATGCACATTTCATCAGATTCTCAGAGTTTTATCACCCAAAAAGTTTAAGAACCAATGTTCTAGGCTCTGCCAGAATTTGATAGCTGTATTCCTCTAATAACAAACAACTGGCAAAACATGAAATTTTGGTATCTTTTGCAAAACATGGTATCCTGGTATCCATTACAAAACAGAACTTCACAGTATGATGGTTCCTGAAGAAATGAATAGAGTTACCATATGACCCGCAATCCCTCTTCTGGGTATTGAGCTGAAAAACTCGAAAACATTTATTTGCAAAGATATATGCATCCCTATGTTCACTGCAGCATGCCAAGACACAGAGACAACCAAAGTGTCCTCCGAGAGAAGATTGGATAAAGAAGCTATGGTACTCATATACCAAGAAACATCACTCAGCCATAAGAAAAGATGAAATACTGCCATCTGCGACAACATGGATGAGCCTTGAGAATATTATGCCAAGCAAACAATTCAGTCAGTAAAAACTAAGAACCATATGATTTCACTCATATGTAAGATATAACCGAAACTCAGAGACACAGACAACAGTGTGGTAGTTACCAGAGGGAAGGGGTTGCGGGGTCATAAAGCATAAAGGGGGCCAAACATATGGTGATGGAAGATGATTTGGCTTTTGGCGGTAGCCACATCATGCACACACGATGCAACATACAGGTTGTGTATCACAGAAATGTGTAGAAATTTAAAAATAAAAATAAAAAAAGAATATCCTATTATTAAAGTCCTTGAGATGCCCCCATGCTGATGACAAATCTTGATTTTAAATGTTAGAGTCAATGCATCTAACTCGGGATGTGTGCCCAGGGGCAAGGTAAAATACACGTGAAGATAAAACAAGAGTCACAAGGACAGGGACATTTATAGGGCACTTACAGTGAAAAGAAACAAAGAATGAGCTTCAGCTCATCCATGCCAGCATGCAGCAATGGCTAGTCTCCTCAGAGCACATGTGCTGAATGAGACCTTTTAAGTGACACACAGATCCAGGCAGAGGGCTCCGTGTCTGCTCCAACAGCATCAGAGCAGCCTCTGCCCCGGACGGCACCCGTGAAAGGGCCCCACAACCGCCCAGCCCACCACAATCCCATCTCTGTTTCACAGGAAACCAACAGAAAATGTATCTCAGTGTAGAAGTCACCAAGTCTGATTTGAGAATGTACATGTTCCAAACTATTTCAAGCATTCAGCTTAAAAAAAATGTAAATTTTGGTGTATTTTAGCAAAACATGGTAAGTTCATTTTTCAGTATATTAAAATCAAAATGACCACCTGTTCAACATGTGTCATTATTTAAGGACTGATGACAAAGAACACTAATAGTTAAGAATGAGAAGCTGTCATAACCTATCTAACAATAGTCAGACAGTGCCACATTCTTAACATGCTCAGTGAACCCCGCTGACCCTACCTCCTCAGCACACACATAAACACAAGCACACCTGAAAATATGTCCCAGCAGTGTTGTCCCGGTTTTCAGCGTGGTCCAAACTGAACCAATCCTTGGTAGGGCAGAAGGCAGAAAACCTTTCCCCCTGCCTTATTCAAATGATGGTTCATTAACCCTGCCTTTTTCAGGTGCACAGGCCCGGCTCCGAATCCCAGAGCTGTGCTACAAAGGACAGTGACTACAGAAGCGAGGTGGTACTGTGGGGCCCGGAACTGTCCATCGGCACTCAACCCCATCCCATCTCGTCTGCAATCTGCCCTGTGGGGTCAAGGCGAGACGCCTGAAAATTACATTTTCTGCACTCCTTTGCCAGCTGGATTCTATTCAGAGAGATACTCAGAACTTCATTTGAAGGCAGGGGAAAGGGGGAAGCAACTGTGCTCTGGCAGTAGGTGTGGCACCCACTCTTGCACTGCTGAGAAGTGGGGGTTCCACAGCATTAGCTACGGTGGTGGCTCCTCCAGCAATGTCAGCAGCAAGCACAGGCTCATGAGAGCCAGCTCAAAGGCAGAAGCACCTTCTGGATCTCTAGGTAACACCCCCTTATCTCCTTTTATTCCTCCAGCCCAGGGGCAGCACAGCATCCAGATCTCAGAGCTGTACCATGTTTCTGCCTGTTGTTCTTTCAAAACTACTGATACTTGTGCACCCAAATTCCTTGCATTAATCCCTCTCTGCTAAAAATGCCTCAGGAGCCCTGGCCTGTGTGGCTCAGTTGGTTGGAGCATTGTCCCATGGACCGAAAGGCCCCAGGTTTGATTCCTTGTCAGGGCACATACCCAGGTTACAGGTTCGATCCCCAGTTGGGGCACCTACAAGAAGGCAATCAATTAATATGTATCTCTTACATTACCTTTCTCTCTCTCTCTCTCTCTTTCTCTGTCTTTCTCTCCCTGCCTCCCTATAAGCAATGAAAAAATGTCCTTGGGTGAGGATATAAATAAATTCCTTATGACTGAATGATGTGAATGCCCATTTCTATATGGTTATTATAAGAATCAAGTGAGATAATACACAGCAAGCAATTCTCTCAATACTTAGAACATGATAAATGCCACTTATCATTCCATTATTTATCTAATCACTGTGGGTCATGACTTCTTTCCCCCTTATTGGTCCTACTAGCTGAGGGTGATATAGACCTTTCTTTTCTTAACCAAAGGATTTCGGTGAAGTTGGACCTGATTTGAGAAAGCTGGGGAGTAAGACTCTGGAAAAGTGGCAGGAGAAGAAGGAATACAACAGGGGTGGATCAGCAGTAAGTACACACAGGGCACAGAAGAAAGACGGGCCTGTTTGCTTTCCTGATCCACAGTGTATGCCAAAAGTATCTTGATGGTTGTCTGAGAACGTGACCTGAACTTCTCATAATTATAAAAGTCTCTTATAAAATGCCACTTATGTAAGTACCCAAAGTAAGGCACTGCCCCCATCATGTAGGAACAAAGTGGCTTCCACTGGTAACTCATTTCTGGGTCTTCTTCTCTTGGACCTGTCACATTGCCCAGCCTGCTTTGCAAAGAGAGTCCCAAACTTCTAGACACAGATATTTTAAAAAAATTAAAGGGCACATACATGCAAATGTAATCGCGCAAACAATCTAACTTGCTGGGTAACAGGATTCATTTTCTCTGTGCTTTGAAAGGAGTTTTGCTCGTGTTTACACAATAATATCAGCTGGGAGAGCAGACCACACAGCTTCAGCTGAGATCAATCTATAAACACAATTTTGTCTTCTCAGGCCAAAACATTTCATGTCTTTTATGCATTAATACATATCCTTATTATAATATGTTATATAATATATTACACACACCATAAAATATATAGCTTGTTAAAAGATATGTATATTCTTAACTTATCAGTCTTAACTACAATACAGAAAGCAAGTTCCTGCTAATATTTTTGAAATTATTCTCTGAAACTCTGGCTGTTTAAGAGAAATGCTTCAGGATCTCTAGCTCATTTTTTCTCAGAAAACCTAAGCTTCCTATTACCCTGGGGAGACAGGGATGACATTATGAGAACAACCTATAATACAAACGTGACTGGGACCCAGAGCTTCTGCTGAAAACTAAAGCCGGGGCTGTGCTCAGCTTTACCTTCTCCTCGTTGGCTGGACAGAGTCGTCGCTCCCACAGGAGGGGTCTCGGCGGCGAGCACAGGGGAACTTTGGGGATCTCATGCGGTCATTGGGAGAGTTGTAGAGTCCACTAGAGTGGAAGAGGAATGGTCAATAATCCCTGCAGAGGACCTGGAGGGGCAACCCCCTGACTCTAAAACCCAGTGCTTCTAGGGAAGTGTTCATAATTACATAGCTGGTACTTTCGGGGGAACACTGAATTGCGGGCAAACAGCTCTTATGGCTGACAAGGCATATCGAAAGAAAAGACAGGTTAAGATCTGGTGAAACAAATCACAAAAGTCATTATTTTGCAGGAATGGATCTGCCTCGGTGGACTTCCATAGTAAGAAATGAACAGAAACAAATGACAGCAATAATAACGACAACAAATTGCATTTATGATGAACCTACCACACGCCAGGCACTGACCAAGCTAAAGGCTTTGTATTCATTACTTTAGTTTATCATCAAATCAACCCTAAGTACTGCAATACAATTACTAGGCCCAGTTAACAAAAGAGAGAGAGAGAGAAAAACACAGAATGTGCCATGAAGCGGTCCAAGTAAAGTAGCTAGAAAGTGGCAAAGCTAGAATCGGAACCCCCGGGTGGGCGTACCTGAAACCACCATAACTATCTAGCCCATAAGTTATAACGCAGGTCTGTCACTGCTTTGATTGTTATGAACAAAAGAACCGAAATACACATTTTTAGGAGTGAAGGTCTTCCTGAATCACTATTCATAAGCCACAGTTTCCAACTAAAGTTGTCACAAGAACTATGAAACTGGAGAAATGATCACTAACACATTTCATTCAGAGTTTTCAGGAAGACATTACTTTACTCTAAACCACCACAGTGACCTTCCTAGGCAGTTTCTTCATGCCCCCTGGTTTCCCTTCCACTTCCAGGAAAGAGTTTCACCCTGGGACACGTCCTGTGGGTCTCTGCGTCAGAAGTTCCGGGCACACTGGCTTAGCCCTCTGACTGCCTTGTCCCATGCTGGTCCTGGGCAGCCACAAAGCACTTGGATTCCATTATTTGATAGGAGCAATTGATAATCCCTTCTCTACTGTTCTCCTTTAGAAAAACAATGATTCCCTTTACCTCTGGGGGCCATTTTCTTCCCAAGGTGCATGAGATTTGCTTCTCTGGGTATCGGGGCTGTTTTCATTCTTTGCTTTCTTAAAGCTTTAATTTAAAAAAAAAGTACAGAAAACAAATTAACTAGAAAATAAAAGGAAGTTAACTCATATACTTATTTCTTCAGTAAAATTACTTAACAAACATTCAAAAATGTGCGTTTATTTATACCCATGACTCATCCCAAAAAGAATATGAGTGGCTGCCTAAAAAAAAAGAGAGAGATGTCTCAGCAAATATTGTACCTTTGAGTCTTTTTACCCCCTTTCTTTCTAGTTATACTGCTTTAAGTGAACAGAGGTCCAGTCGTCCACTGTTAAGAACCTTTCAAGAGAGCCCCCCTGCAGGACAGGAAGCCGGGGCCTCCTGGCTCCCTCTTTTCAGCAGTGGTCAGAGGCCCCCTGGCTCTGGATTTGGGTCTGAATCTGTGCAGGTTGGTCAGCTCTGGGCAGGCTGGGGCTACCCACACTGACCTTTCCCTGCCCCCAGTTTCCGCCACTTCTTGGCATCATCCTTCCAAATGCTATTTCCTGACCTAGTATCATCTTTCTGCCCGAAGAAAGTAAATATATCTGGGCTGTTACTCAGTCTCAACAAATTGTTTTAGAAACACAGGAGAGACACCCGGAAGCGACGAATGAGAAGCCCTCGTCTCCAGTCGGGGAGACGAGGTGCATCACCTCTCACTTCCCCGGGAGTCTCAGCTTTCAGAAAAAGATAGAGCTGCTAAACAACTAATGCACTTTTAACCCTGGCTTTTTGAGGAATCCTCTACATAATTGTCTTCAAACA
>VMDR010015961.1:0-21735 GCA_007922815.1 Macrotus californicus | reverse complement strand
TTTTTTTTTTTTTTACTCTTGACATGATATAAACTTCAGGAGCATCAAATAATATAAATCTTTATTTCTGTTGTTGATCTAAAAATTATCTCTATATATCTCAATGCATTTAGAAGTTGATCTTATTCTATCTTCATCTTTTGCAAAAAACTCAAACAAAAATAAACCTAAATTTTTATAAAAAACATTCTTTTTGCTATTGTTCATGGGCACCAATAAAATCTCCTTGAAAAGGATATAAGTTGATCCTTCTGAAAATCACCACTGAGAAGATTTCTCTCGCTGAGATTTTTTTAGAAGGCAAGGTAGAAATCGATGCCATGCCTGTGAGAGCTTGTATTCAACACATACAATGGAGAGAAAAGGCTTAGGATTTCAGAATCACTTTTTTATTTTATTTTAAATTTTTAGAGCTATTTTAGGTTTACAGCCAAATTGAGAGGAACGTGCAGAGATTTCTCATACGCTTCCCTCCCTCCACACATGCATAGCCCCTCATTATCAACATCTCCAACCAGAGTTACATATTTTGTTACAATTGATGAGTTTATGTTGACACATCATAATCACCCAAAGTCCATAGTTTACCCCAGAATTCATTTCTGGTGTTGTGTAATCTGTTGGTTTAGACAAATATAGAAAGACATGTATCTGCCATTATAGTATCACGCAGAATATTTTCACTGTCTTAGAAATCCTCTGTGCTCTGCTTATTTATTCCTCTCCCCCGTTATGCCTGATCTTTGTACTGTCTTCCTAATTTTTCCTTTTTCAGAATATCATTTAGTTGAAATCAGACTAAAATCAGATTGGCTTTTTTTTCACTGAATGATATGCATTAAGTTCCCTTGCGTATTTTCATGACTCAATAGCTCATTTACTTTTGGTGTTGAATAATATTCCATTGCCTGGATATACCGAAGTTTATTTATCCACTTGTTACTTATCGAGGGATATCTTGATTGCTTCTAGAAAATTATGAATAAAGCTACCATAAACTTGTGTGTGCAGATTTTTGTGTGGATGTGAGTTTACAACTCCTTTGTGACAATACCCAAGGAGTAAACACTCTCACTTTTGAAAAGAAAGGAGGTGACTAAAATTGTGGTGCTCTGCTCCTAGTGAGTGATGCTCAGAGCTGGTTCGTCTCTGCGAGAAGCCCTTTTCTCATTGAGATGATGTTTTCTTTAGCAGAAAGACTAATGAAAAATAAGGTTGAAAGGATGCCATTCTACAAGTAGACTGTAATTACTAGGAGATCAAGGAGTATTTCAAAATTTTAAGTATAATCTAACATTATGGGTTCTCAACATATGTTTGTCAGTGACATAATGTGATATTAATTAGCTTCACAAAAACACTTCTTCTGGAACTCTTATTATTGGGAGGCAGTTTTGGTTGTCATAGGAATACCATCGAGTTTCTAAGGAGACTCTCTGAATCTGTGGCAGGCTGTGTTAGATCTGATTGTGTTTTACTGATCCATTCTTTTAAATTAAAATCAAGTGAAATATGTTGTACAGTAATGCAGATTGATTGTATACATATTGCTTAGCCTAGAAAAGGATGCAACAAAGAACAAGAGCAACTCTTGTTCAGCTACACTTAAAACCCTTGGTGAATTTCTTATGGCTCAATATAAGTATCATTGAAAAGATCCCTAGTCAGTCATCCAGAAATTCTCCCATATAAAGACTCACAAGGGAGTTCACATCATTTTTCAGACTAGGGACAGTCAAATAGACTTAGGCCCGAAGAAAATGTAGTTGTGTAAGGAATCTAAAAGCAGTGAAATTTTTCCATTAGCTATACAGAAGAGAAAACCATTACCATTCTGCCATTTCAGCAGTATGATATAAAACAATGCTCTGATAAAGATAAAAACAAATCTATAAATCCAGCCTATGCTTGAGGAGGATATATCCACAGTGCCATTAAATGTGACTTCAAATCACATGCAGACGACCTGAAGACCTTGTCCGTGATGTTCACCTGAATATAATTGTGCCCCTCAGAAACTTGGCCTCACAACAAAAGTTGTCCCTATTTCCTTGATTCATTTTATTCACTTGCCTCATAAATCTCACTTAATATCTAAACAGCAACAACAGCATTCAGAATTTTGGCTAGTCCATCAGCATTGGTGAAATGTAATGAAGTTGAAACAACATGCATCTATTTAGCATTTATTTTGTGCCCCAGATTGTGCTAAGTATTTTTTGGAAAAAATCAAAGCTATAACGGAAGCGGAGAACAAATTAAATTATTGTAGAGGTGACGTGTGTGCATGACAGTAACAGTAAACCACCTAGGACAATTCATGGACACATTTAAAATTTTCTGAACAGAATGTGAAGTGTTAAAAAAATTCACACAAGAGGGACTCTAGTGAGTTAGAGTACTCGGGCTTTATTGACAAACTGGGTCATGAGTTAGGCATGAAAAAGGAGCTCTTTTGGGAATGGTGGTAAGGACAGAAGTGTTGACTTGTCCTGGTTGCGTTAGCTACGTGTGCAACATGAATGAAAGCTGCCTGTGTAAACGTCAACAAAGAGAGCAAAAAACACTACAAGGGCACTCCGTGAAAGGTAAATGTGGTATTAGGTGCTTTAAAATATGTTAAGAGGATAGATCTTATGTTAAGTTATGATTTTATAAACCCTAGCAAGTATCTTTGGTGAGAAGCAATAGTCTACAAAAGAGGGAATTCCAGTATGTGCCTCAGGATAGAAATTCATAGATATTCACGGATGAATACACATATGTATGATTCTCATGTATGAAGCATAACATGTTTTAAAATTCATTAAAAATCTTATCAAGTACTTAACATACAGCAAAGTACTATAATGAAATTCAAATCCAAAATATTTGGCACAACTTTTGAGAGGAGTTGTCTCTTTTAGCGAGCGTCGGTCTTCGCTCTTCCCTCCAAACCTCACAGGAAACTTACACCATTCATTAACCCTTCTCTTTCTCTTATCTTGAATTTTTTACTCTTTACTGGGTCCTCCCAAATAGCTTTTAGATAAACTCAAGGTTCTCTCGTGTTTAAAATAAAATGAACAATAAGTGGTCTCAAATACACAGATCATATATATACACTTTGCTAAACGAAATTTTAGTTATTTGTCAGGCATCATCTGAAGTATGACTTGCTCCTAAAATAGTTTCTGAAAACCTAAGTGCAATCCGTGTATAATGTGTAAAACGTCTTGCTTACCCTTTGATGTGCTGAACACAAATATTGTAAATTGACAGTTTGTGAGGTGATTTGCTAATTGATTGCTTTCTGGGCTGGACCGTAATTGTTATCAGCTGTTCAAGACCACAGCACTGGCCTCTCAGTGCCCAGACAGTGACGGGCACATGGTGGCCATCAGTTGATTTTTGTCACATCAGAGAATAGGAGCCGGGCCCCGTCTTTCTAACAGGTGAAATCACTACCTGTAACTGGACCCTCAAGGACGTACAAAATGGAGGGGACACTCAGACATCCTCTGCAGGTCATCAAGCCTTCTGTCTCTCACCTTTTCTCTTCTTTGGCTCCTGTTTGGTTACTGGATTTTGTACATCCATACTGAAAAAAAGGGATGATGGAGAATGTTCCAGGGCTCTGACTCAATTTTATTGTAATACAGACTTTAAAGGGCATTCCCTAATTTCCTTACCCTGTTATCTGTACCTATGTTTATGGTTTTTCCAACTTACATTAATCCATTCCAGTGATAGAACATAATCAATACAAATATAACCTGAATGATCATTACTCAATTTATTTAGATTACTGTATGATAGCTTCTGTACCCCTAGGCTTTTAATAATGGCTAGATCTATATGGTAGAATAATCTAATGAGGCATAAATAATTTAGCCATTTCAGTTCTTCCATCATCATGAACTATTGTACCTATGGGTTAGTTGTAGGTCAAGTTATTTACAAAGACTCTCCAGAATGTGTGATGACTCACAGACAATCTACTCACATCAGTTAGATACAGAGGACACGGGGCAAATATTTCAAGTGGACACAGGCTGCACTGTCAATAAGGGAGAACAACTTGTTGAAATTTCCCAGCCTCCATTTCCAGGCAACCATCCTACAATCACTGGGGCAGCCAGAATGAATATTGTTGACTCTCCTTTTAAAGGACACTGTGATGCACAGTTAAAACAGAAAGTAAACTTCAGCTCAGTTAAGATAATTTCAATAGCCTTATACAGAAACTTAAATAATTTTTAATTTTCATTGATATTAACAAAAAACAAAATTTAGAATTTTATTTCAATATGGAAAGGATGCTCAGATTACTGAGGATAAAAATACACAATTATAGTCATAGTAGTCATTCTGTCACACAAAGGATAAAATGGAGCTTGCGATTCTACCCAAATGAGGATAGTAATTGGACCATTTAATAATGTCACTTAAATTTTAAAAGCAAATTTGATGTACTCATGCCCCAATGTGTGTCTGTGTATCTTGTTTCTGATATATCCTGATGTGCAGTGTCTGATTAATGATGTTGAATGACTTGTTCCATGTGGTTGTGCTCTGTAGATTAGCATGAAATAAAATATTTATAATGAGCTTATACTCCTATTTATTTGGCCTTAAAAGCGATTTAAGAAATCCACCTCAAATCTCTGCATTGGTCCATTACTTTAAACAGGTTGTAATGCAGAGACTGCAAGGTGACCTCATTTGCTTTCCAAACAATTAAAAAATGATCTGCTATAAATTGTATTGCCTTCCCCTGCTTTGATCTCAGGCTGCTTTTTCCAAACCCAAATCACCCAACTTATCAATTAAATTAGGATTTGTTACCCACTTTATAGGAATTACCAAAAGTGCTTTTGAGACTACAGTTGCCCCTACAAATTAAAAGCAAATGATAAAAATGTATGAGATTTCTCCCTTTTCCTAAAGAAGTTAATATCAAGGAGATGCTCAGTCACTCAAGGCACTAGGAATATACTTCATCTGAAGATCAAAATTATTATAAGACCTTACTTTAATATCCCTTTTTACGGCCCAAGACTGAGGACTCCTCAGTTTGTGTAGCGATGCACTCTTTGTGTGTAAAACTGCGTAGAGAACTTAAGGATGTGCAAAAGGTGGCAGTCCCGTACATATAAGGTTTGACCAAAGTGTCAAAGAGAATGGTATGGATAATGAAACTATACTAGTTCTGAGAAGAAAAGTCTGCTGGAGACAAGACAGAAACTTCATTGAGACTGAAGGTCTTGGGCTGGGCTCCCAAGGACTAAGAACTGCGTAGAAAAAGGGGAGAATGGTTGAATAATCCAGGCCATAGCACATAAACACAATACTAGAGGCTGGAAAATGTACAGGGAATAAATAGTAGAGAGAATCATGTAGTTAGAGAAGAGGCTAGGAACACTTACTTTTTAAAACCAACTCTTATCAGTTTTCATTTGTGTGAGCTTAGACAATTTAATTAACTTTGTTAATCTCAGATTTTGCAGGTGGGGGTAACAAACCTACAGAGTTATATGTGTGGTCAGAAACAATGCTTGTTAACAGATTTTCAAGATGCCATGGTGCTGAATGAACGTTGGTTGTTCCACTTTATTTTTCATAGAAAAATGAAAAGGTGAATGGAAATGGAGCATGTTTAAGTTAGGTTTTGGAAGAACTAAGTGACGCACAAGAAATTTTATCCTCTAAGCCATGGGTAGATTTTGAAAGTTTTGAGGTGGGGTACTGAGTTGGTAAAAAAGAATGTATTTTAAATGAATACATCTGGTAATCATGTGCAAAATTTATTACTAGTGTGTAAGAGTGAGTCAGAAAGAGTGGATTAAAAATTCATTGGATAATCCAAATTAAGATGCTTGTAGTTGCCTTTTTTAGATCTAAGGAAAGCAGCAATAAAGAAAATAGTTTGGTTTAGTTATTACTCATAATTGATAGGTTCTGATCAATCTCTTTTACAATAATACCTCAATCAAGATAAGGTTTCTATAAGTCACTCTAAAATTAAGGGTGGCATTTTGGGTCCTTAACTGCAAACAGTAAAGTCAGGCCCTTATTTTAGGAAGACATTTAGGAAGGATGTAAGGTAATTCACAGATTCTCTGACGGGTTCAGAAAACTGGCTGTGGAGGCTTCCTCTCCAGAAACCATGCCCTGTCTTGTACTGTAGATCCTTTCTGGCAGAGATGCCACCGATACCCTGGGTGGAAACTACACATGATGCTAGAATCTTCACACTGCTTCCTTTGGAAACAAGGTGCATCTGCCTGTCCTTCCCACCTTAGATTGCTTGGAGTTTCTTGTTCTTGTGTCACTAGGCTGTTAATGATCTTGTGTCATGCTAGAGAATCTGAGAGTTTGGCTTTAAAAGTGGTAGGAAAAGATTCCTAACATAGGAGATTCCCCAAATCTAGGATTTTTATAAGCTGGATTATGTCATCTCAATATTCATATGTTGAAGCCTTTACCCTCAGTACCTCAGAATGTGGCTGTTTTTGGAGAAAGTGCCTTCAAAGAGGTAATGAAGTCACTGGGAATGGGCCCTGATCCAACGTGACTGGTGTCCTTACAAAAACTGAAGACTAGGATACAGCCATGAACAGAGGGAAGGCCATGTGATAACACGGGGGATGATGACCATCTACAGGTCAAGGAGAGAGGAGTCAAAAGAAACCAGTCCTGCTGACACCTTGATCTCAGACCTCCGACCTCCACAATTGTGAGAAGACATATTTCTGTTGTGCAAGTCACCCAGTCGGGAGGACTTTGTTCTGGCAGCCCTACCAAACTAATACAAGTGTTCACTGGTGAAGCATAGCGCAAAACAATGACATATGACAAATGTACACTGTGATTATGAAAAGGGGAATTTCCTAGGTGGGAAACAACTAAAATGTAAGAAACATTGATGAAATCTGAGGAAGGATGTCTTGGCTTGTTGGGTACAGAAGACAGGGAGTCAGAAGACTGCAGTACACAGTCCTAGTTTGGACTGGGAAATTTGAATTTACTTGGTGCATTTTGAGTTTGAGGTGACAGTGAGATCTGAGTGAACATATTCAATAAGCAGATAGGAATGCAGATCTAAAACTTTGAATTCAAGCTTGGTATGTGGATATGGGATCCTTCATGGAAATGTGGTCGCTGAAGGCTAGAGAAAGAGTCCTTTTGAGTATATCTAGACAAAATAAGAGAGCTTTTCTAAGGACTGAAAAATGCCAAACTTGGATGAAGAAAAATAAGAGCTAACATATCAAAGGAGTAGAGTGAGTACCAGCGAATTCCTGTCATACCTCAGTTGTGTATGATTGTGTGTCAATAGTGTGTCCAAAAGAGTGAGTACAGAGTGACAAGGGGCTCCAGACCTGGGTAAAGGGACTGTAGAGTTGGCAAAGCAAGAAGTGAGTCAGGAGAAGATGTGGTAAGGGTAATAGTGTTTCGATATAAACAAAGTTGGTTCATTGGGAGAAGGGGCACTATAGCAGGAATTTTGGGGACAGGAGCTTATTGTGTGTGTTCTGAGATAAATGATAAATACGGCAGGAAGCAAGGTCCACCAGCTCTACCCTGCTGCATCTTGCTTTCTCATAAGCACTACAGACAGGTAAACACCTGTGCCATGACACAGAACAAATGCAGCAGCTGGGATGCTGGGGATGATATAGGTGAGAACCTGATTCAGACATTGGAAAGTAGCATCTAAACTGAGTTCAAAACAAGGAAAAGGAGATAGCAGGCTAAGAACTTATGGGGAGATGGACATGTTTCAGAATTTGGACTTGAGCCTGTGAGCATTGATACTTTTAAAGTCTTAAACTTTTAAAGTTTAAAGTAGGGAGTAACATAATCAGATTTATGTTTTAGAAGGGATAAGAATGAAGGCTCATAGTCTAATTAAAGGCCTCTTGAACATATCACAGCAATGCATGGCAGTGCAATGTGATAGTAGGTATAGAAGGAAATCAGTAAATTCCAAATGCATACAAGAAGTACAATGAACAGAATTTGATTAGTAGGATATGGAAAGTAAAGGAAGAAGAGTGATCCAAAATTTACATCATGTGCACAGGGGTGGACGGCGATGTCATTTGCTGAGCTAAGGAGCCTAAGAGGAGACAAATGGAAGTGTTGAAGGGAAAATGAGTAAATTTGTGGACTGGATTAATTTAGATGTAGAAACCAACTTCTAAATTAATGAACAAGTGAAAAACATTGGCTATAAAGAGAGATTAGAGAGTGACCATATGCTACTGTTATCACTACTAATATTACAAACAACAGCACTTACAGAATACGATGACCCGAAAATGGCAGAAAGAATACTATTTCAAGATAGCAAAGGTATCCATTAGTGTCAAACCCTGCTGTGAGGTCAAATAAGATGAAAACGGAGAGGCCTTCAGTAGATTTCTCAGAAGAAAAACACACACAAGTGTTTTAGAAAGTGGCGAGGGGAGAAGTGAGAGTGAAATGTGTTGATAATAAATATCAAGTGATTAAAATGAAACAGAAATATAAAAGAACATCTCAGAATGTTTGGCTTCCTAGGAGAAGAAAAAGATAAGGCAGGAGTAGGAGATTGCTGGGCAAAGGGTCAGGGAGCGATTTTCTAAATTGCAGAACTCTGCACATGTTGAGAGACTGACAGGAGGAGACAGAGGAGAGGAGGAGGTTGACATTAATGGAGAGAGAAACTGTAAGTGACCAAGCCAGGGGCTAAGACAGCAGAGGGTTATGAAATGCAGGTCATGAGTGGAAAGAGGCACATTATATCAAGATGCAGTATGGATTGCACTGCAAGAAGGAAAAGGTGGATATGAGTATAATTGTCAGTTTGGAAGTTGAGATTTTTTTTAAAGTATGTTTTGTTGATTTTGCCATTACAGTTGTCCCAATTTTCTCCTCTTTACCCCTGCCACCTTTGCACCTCAATTCCCTCCAGCATCCCCCCCCCGCCCCCCGGCCTTAGTTCATGTCCATGAGTTGTACATATAAGTTCTTTAGCTTCTTCATTTCCTATACTATTCTTAACCTCCTCCTGTCCATTTTGTACCTACCATTTATGCTTCTTATTCCCTGTGTCTTTTTCCTCATTCTCCCCCTTTCCCCTTCCCCGCTGATAACCCTCCATGTAATCTCCATTTCTGTGATTTTGTTCCTGTTCTAGTTGTTTGCTTAGTTTGTTTTTGCTTTTGTTTTATGTTCAGTTGTTGACAGTTGTGAGTTTGTTGTCATTTTACTGTTCATAGTTTCTGATCTTCTTTTTTTTAAATAAGTTCCTTCAGCATTTCATATAATAAGGTCTTGGTAATGACGAACTCCTTGAACTTGACCTTGTCTGGGAAGCACTTCATCTGCCCTTTCATTCTAAATGATAGCTTTGCTGGATAGAGTATTCTTGGATGTAGGTCCTTGTCTTTCATGACTTGGAATACTTCTTTCCATCCCCTTCTTGCCTGAAAGGTTTCTTTTGAGAAATTGGTTGACAGTCTTATGGGCACTCCTTTGTAGGTTACTGTCTCCTTTTCTCTTGCTGCTTTTAAGATTCTCTCCTTATCTTTAATTTTGGGTAATTCCAATTATGATGTCTTGGTGTGTTTCTTTTTGGATCCAACTTCTTTGGGACTCTCTGAGTTTCCTGGACTTCCATGTCTATTTCCTTTGCCCGATGGAGGAAGTTTTCCTTCATTATTTGTTCAATTAAGTTTTCAGTTTCTTACTCTTCCTCTTCTTCTGGAACCCCTGTGATTCAGATGTTGGAAAGTTTAAAGTTGTCCCAGAGGTTCCTCAGCCTCTCCTCATTTTTGAATTTTTTTTTCTTCATTCTGTTCCAGTTAAGTGTTTATTTCTTCCTTCTGTTCCAAATCTTTGATTTGAGTACTGGTTTCTTTCCTTTCACTCTTGGTTCCCTGTATATTTTTCTTTATTTCATTTTGCATAGCCTTCACTTCTTCCTTTACTTTGCCTCCATACTCAATCATTTTTGTGAGCATCTTGATTTCCAGTGTTTTGAACTTTGCATCTGATAGGTTGTCTATGTCCTTGTCGCTTAGTTCTTTTTCTGGAGCTTTGATCTGTTCTTTCATTTGGGCTATTTTTTTTTTTGTCTTGGCATATCTGTTAGGTTGTAAGGGGCAGAGCCTTAGGTATTCACCAGGGCAGGGCAACCCACCTTGCTGCATTGTGGCTCTTTCTGTGAGGGAGGGATCAGAGAGGGAACAAATGCCACTTGCTTGGCTCTTGTTTGTCCTGCTTTTAGTCACTTCCCCAGCTACCCACAAGCAAATTGGGCCCTTCTGGTGCTGATTCCAAGGTGGGTGGTTTTGTGTGCATTCTAGGACCCTGTGGGTCTCTCTAAGCAACTCTCCTATGAAGCTGGGAGTTTATCCTACTGCTGCAATCCCCTCAGGTTTTTACAGCCAGAGGATTTTGAGACTTTAGTTTACTGCTCTGTAACCCTGGGTTGTGCAGTTTGTCTTGTTCCCCAGTTCCTCTTGGCTTATCTTCACATAGATGTTGGACCACCCACTTCACCAGCCACACCTTACCCGCCCTAGTCTGCCAGTGGCTGCCCTGTCCAGTGTCCTCTCTGCCCCAGCTGCCCATCTCCACCCCTCCTACCAGCCTGGATGAATGTTTCTTCTTTAATTCCTTTGTTGTCTGACTTCCATACAGTTTAATTTTGGGCAGTTCTGGTTGTTTTTTGTTTTTAAATTGGTTGTTATCCTTCTTTTGGTTGTGCAAGGAAGCAAAGTGTATCTACCTACACCTCCATCTTGGCTGGAACCTCCTGGAAGTTGGGATTTAATGACATTCATTTCTGGTGGCTCCTGGGCCTGCTTGTTGGAGGGGCAGGGATCTGGTGTAGAAGAGCTATAGCATTAAATTCTGAGGCAGAAAAATTTCTTTTGGTCAGGCTTAGTTTTATGAACATATACATGAGTCTACTCTATCCCATGGTTGGGTTATGTTTGGCTGAGGTTTCTAAAAATTGTGTTACAGGAATATATTCTTTGAATAAGAAAGTTATTGTGTAAGAGAAGGATTGATATTTTTGGATGAAAATAAGGTTAAAAATATGTTAGATTGAAGCACTTGTTCCCTACTAGTGTCCTAAAGCATCACTGCCCCACCCCCAAATAAATAAATACATGAAAAGGGCAGTTCCAACACATGGTAAATTGGATTATTTTATTTGATCCTACATGTATTTTCTCAACCTTCATAAGAAGACATAACAGATATAAGGACAGAAATGCAAGTATGGAAGATAGCAATAGTAAATAGTGCATAAAGTTCTGAATAATCCCATTGCTTAGAAAATCTGTATCAGTACAAGGTTTAGATTAGGACCTTCAATATTCTGGATCTTCTGTGATGGGGGTGTGCTCTCAGTATGGGAAGGAGAAGAAAGGGAGAAATGGAGCAGTGCAGAGCAGGGAAGAAGTTCTTATTCTTCTAATGGGTTGACGCTATCACTAACTCGCTATGGTTGGTATTCAGAGAGGATCACTTAATCTCACTATTTTCCCGTTTCTAAGTGAAAGTCAGCTAGGAACCTAATTTATGAGTGCTTCTAAATATCATATTTTTATATGTTGTTTATTCAGACTTCAAATGTATATTATTGTTTTCATTTCCTTGATAAGAAAATAGAGGCTCAGTTAAATTAAAACATACCGTCAAGTTCAAATAGCTTGGTCCTAACCCTATGTCTCTCTGAATTCAAAGTCTATGCATTTTCCATAGCACTTAATAATCTTCCACATATCCTCCAGCACAGAAATCTACATAAGTATAAAGGATTAAGGAAGCACATTTTTATGTTGGTCACCTCTGTCTTTATCAACTCTCTGTACTCCCACATTCCATTTATTTTGTAGCTTAACAAAAGGGTCCTTTGGTTCATCTGAGTTTTCATTACACCTTCTACTGTTCTCTTTCCTAATCCCCCCTGCCGCTCTCCATATCTGTAAAACAACAGAGGATTCTGATCACCTGAGAAGGGAGCAGGCAATGGTCATAAAAGTGTATTCCCAGTATTAAGGGCAGAATTGTGCTATAAAAGAAAATTGTGTCACAGAATAAGTTCCTTTTTTCACTGACCTTATTACCCTGATAAAATACTCTGCTTTCTCCATATCCTTAAGTATAAGTAGACAGGCCATATTTCATAGGTTGCTTAAGCTAAAAATCTTGCTGGGCCCATCTGTTATGTAGAACCAATTTCCACATAGAAATCTAAAATTCTACAGCTGGAAGGGACTCAAAGATCACCTAATCATACTAGGTCATTTCAGAATTGGGAAATTGGGTCTCTCAAGAATAAGTGCTTTCCCCAAGGTTACCATGGGGAGCAAAATTTATACCTGCCCAATGGAGGTCTTTGAATTAGGATCTTTGGCTTAAAGTCTCAACACCTGATTAATTATTTAGCTAGAAAGGGATGTGAAAGGCTTTATATGCTCCCTTATGGAATATATAGCTAGGCCATGAATCTTAGTGGTTGAGAAGAGGTAGAGTTAGTCACAACTCTGCTACTTTACCTGTGAAACTGTTTTACTCTACGAGCTCTGTAAAGGTAGTGATAGCACATCTTTTGGTTACCATAGTATGCCCTGCACCTAGCACGATACTACTAAATCAGGGGCACTTGACTTTATTTATTATAGGAAATGAATGCATGAATATTTTCCCTCTTAAATTGTTATGGGTTTAAAAGAGAATCTCAGCACCGCGAACCTACAAAGAGGCTCCAGGTGAATATTAGTTGTTATTATTGCTAAAAGCATGTTGAGTGTCCTCTTGCTTTACACCCAACATTTTTGGATATCAAGGATCCTTTTGATTATGATCGGTAAATTATTTTATTTTAAAGGCTTTTCTTAGAGCCAAAGAATATCCATGGGGCCTTTAGAAACAATCAACATTCAGGAAAGATGAGAGAATATGCTATGCCCTTGCTGTAGCATAAATGTGTAAAGATGATACAAGAGGAGCTAAGAATAAGGGTCTGCATGTTGAAGGGTTGTGAAAACAATGTTAGCAATGGAGTTTCAGAAGTATGGAGACTTTCCACCATGCTTTGCCTTTAACCCTCTTTCTTCTTTCAGTGTGGAGTAGGAACCATTCTTGTATCATCATTAAGTTTTGGCAACTTGGTTCTCTGCAGCTTCTTGGGTATGTTCAGTGAAACCAGAAAATTTTAAATTTAAGGGACTCATTTACTTGGCAGAAAAGTAGGACCCCCTTTTTTTGAAAAGAAGTGAGATCTATTCCATTAGTACCCAGATCTGTGTAAACACAGGCTGTCTTTACATAGATTTGGGAATTGAAAGTAGTTCCTTTATAACACAATCTATGGAGTGAAAGGCATTGTATTTATATTGGCTCTTACTCTAAATTTTCAGGGCATAAGTATATTATAACAAGTAACAGTAGCCTGGTACAGGGGTTGTGAAATTGTAGGTCTGGATCATAAATGTTATATCTGTATTTAGTATTTATATTACTACAGGGCTAAACTGTTTTCGAACACACTCTTAATAAAATTAGTCATAATTTCTCAAAATGCATTGATTCTAGCAGAGTGCACTATAACTTTTTTTCAAACAACGAAACACCAAGTTATTATTGGTTTCCATAAGGGTTTGGATCATATATAATTTTAGAAAAATGGTGAGATGATGTCAGTGGCGTGTGAATTACCTTATTCCATATAAGCCAAAGTGTTATTACGGTCATTTAAAAAGCGTTACACACGTCTTTGAAATATTGTACTTGTAAGAGTATTTCCACTTGGAACAATGCATTTTCAAATCTATTGCCTGTTAAGTGTCTATAGAGAAATATTTGAGGCCAAGAATAACCAAATCCCAAACAAGTAGAGTCTGTCAAAATCCAGGGCATCTGGAATCCTTATCTAAGTACCAGGAATACCTATTACTACTTGACCCACTTTCTTCTTTCCTTGTAAAATAACTCACATTTGTTTCAGTGATATGAAAAGGAAGCAGACTACAAAACTTTTATCTTATTTTTAAATGTCTTAAAATCATCAAGAAATCCATTTTAAATGTCAAAATTTGTTAGGAATATATAACCCTTACAGTAATTCAAATAGTAACTATACATATGGATGCCAAACTCATTAAATTGGTCTTTAAATGGATGGGGACACGGGATAGCATCTGACATACAGAATTTCTCATTCAGACAGAATTCATAGAAGCTACACCAGTCAAGGTAAAACTCAAATGGGCTGTTGAGCCATTGATTACGATTTGAAAATAGTTCCTTTTTAACACAAGCATTTTTTCCCCCAGGGCTTACTTATTTGTGACTTTATAAATACTGTAGGCACTCATAAATTACATTTTAACAGTGTGATTTATTGATGATCTTGATTAAGTTTAAGAAATGTGTAATTATGTTGGGGGTCCACTTCGTGTGAGAGAGATATGGCTCTTGGGGTATAGCTTTAGCACTAAGTGGACATAGCTCTGATCAGCTAATTTAGAGGGGAAAAGTGCAGAACGGTTAAACAATGATTAGGTAGGTTCAGGCAGGGGAAACCGTTAAGCCTGGCTTGTTTTGTCAATGAGACCGAAGTAAAGAAATGGAAACCAAGAGGAAAGAACCCACGGCATTTGTCTTTCAAATATTCTCCTTCTCTATTGAGTGATTCATTCTGTGGCCAGCAGAATGTGTCCCCTTTCCCAGCACAACTTCCTGGTCTTACCTTTCTGTAGAAGCACTGATTGCAGGGGACACCTACCAGAAATCCTGGCCAATAATGGTCCCCCTTAGTTTCAAATGGACATGCAGCACAAAGCTGCTCAAGGACTGTCCCTTAACCACATGATGAGACCAGAAAAGAAGTCCAAAGCTAAATTCCAGAGCAACTGCTCCTGAAAGGGGCCAAGGATGCTGTGATCTACTAGATTGCCCAATTGTTTTGGCAATGGCATGCCATGAAGAGTGACTCACCACACTCTGTCTGTCTGGGGCTCTCTGCTGCATTGAGAACTTCCTAGAATTACTATTCCTAGTAAAGTTGTTTAAAAAAATGCTAAGCTGTAGTCAATGGAGATATTTAATTTCTTAGAGTTTCATTACTTATATAAAATGCTTGCTATAGTAACATTGATAACTTCCACTGAAGTACTTATATAGAAACAGCATCTTAGAGTTTACAAGTATATTTCTCTTCAGTTGTTTTTATAGAATTAAACATTAAATATCCTATTTTCAAGAGTTGAGAAACTGAGGCAAAAAGAAAGATACAGGATGATTTGATAGAATTTTAGTAATCTTTTTTAGAAACTTCATTCATGTATTTAAGTCTCTTAGAGTAGAATATATTTTATAGTGTAAATTATACGTGCAATTTATAAACTTGTTGATAGATGATCATCAGATAAGCACTAATATACTCTCTTCGTTGACTGGGAAATTCACTGGCCAATTTTCTCTATTTTGTGAACACTGGATGAAAGCATTGATTAGAGTAACTGGTTTAGTAGTAGATCCACAGCTTTAACCCATGGTTCCTGCCAGGTACAAGCTCATTAGGTGATCGGTGGCTAATATATGAGACCCACTCTATCGCTCAGTTGAATTAGCACCTACTTGCCTCCAGGATTGCCATTTCCTGTGAAATGCTGCAGTGCGCATGCTATATTACATGTAATATATCTAACATCCCTGATTTCTGCTACATCAGCCAACATAACCGATTGTTACTACAAATGTCTTTTCGAAGAATTACCCAGTAGAGGCCCATTGAAAAGAAAAACTAACATTAACACACATTTCTTCTCTGCTCTGAAGCCTCACATTCTTTAGCCTAGCATCTTTGAATCAACCTTGTCACCACTGTACGGAGGCATGCATGAATATAGCGTGGTCCGGGTGGCAGAGGAGACAGCCGTGACAGCATTCGGCTTAGAGATACTTTCACTACTTTGCTTTCTCTAAAACAATCATAAGTAGTGTACTGAATGTAATGCAGAATTAAAGTATTTATGTTTGCAAGTCTAGCCAAAGCCAAAAATCAAAACTTGATCCACATGATCATGCAGCCTGCAGCCTTCCATCCACTAAACAGAGCGTTTCCATCCTGGGGCTAGCAGGCTGCCTGGTGGTTCGAGTGAGTCAGCCTACACATGCATGTGTGTTAAGCTGCATCGAAGTGACAAAACTTCCACTGTGTCTTCTGCATGAGTCATTTGTTCTTTTGAGTGTTTACTGAATGCCAGGCACTGAGCAGCTGAGTGGAAGTCAGACAGTCTCTGCCTGCTTGGTGTTTACGTAGCCCAGCACAGGTCATGGGATAAGAGAAATAGATACATACAAATAACATGGTGGAAGGTGGTGAGCGCTAAGAATGAGTAAGTGGAGGTTAGAATAGGAAATCACAGGGGGACTTTATTCAGATAGAAGGCCCTGCAGGGTGTAGGGTGGTGGCAGATGGGCAGGCTGTACCCTCGAATTACTGACAGCCCTGGGGGTGGCTGAGATGAGCAGACCGGGAACCACTACTTACTAGGGTAGTATGTCTTGAATCCTCATTTTGCAAGAGAGATGTGAATAGGTGTTTTATGAAAACAATGAATGATTCTGTTGATACACTGCATCGCCGCGTAGCAACGTGGTTCCTCTTGGAAATTTACAGCGGGTAGCACAATGAGGTGCAGGCCCTCGGCGCTCTGACAGTGATACAAATTATGCAGATTTGCTCCTCTTGGAAATTTACAGTGGGTAGCACAATGAGGTGCAGGCCCTCCACGCTCTGACAGTGATACAAATTATGCAGATTTGCTCCTCTTGGAAATTTACAACGGGTAGCACAATGAGGTGCAGGCCCTCGGCACTCTGACAGTGATACAAATTATGCAGATTTGCTTAATCCCATATTTCCAAAGTGTTTTTTACTTTGGAGCCTGATTCCAGTCTAATAAGTGAATTTGAATGATATCAAAGAGATAAAGTACATTAAGTATCATGAGGTTTGGCCATATAGATGAACTAGTGTATTTTGTGAATGAAAATAAAAGTTCTGGAAAATTTGGAAATTATTATTACTTGCTGATGGCCATCAGTGTCCAGTGATCCTCAGAAATGTTTTGTGGAGTGGAAATGATATTCGAATAGTGTATAGTTTGAGTAATTAAGGACATTAACATATATGAAGCTAATCTCATAAAAGTGGAAAAATGGTTTTGTTTCTGCTTTGGCTACTCTAGGATTATTATAAGGATACTGTATATTAATGATATGTTACAAAAAAGTCCAGCCCATAATATTTTTTTTTTTTTTTTGCTTTAATTCTTGGCAAAGTCATAGCAGGTCTTTATTAGCCTGTTGATAAGCACATATACACTTGATATTTTGAGATAATTTGCAGAAATGTCACTGGGGCTTAAAGAAACCAATAGGAGGAGATTTAACTACTCCTTGGAGTCTAATAAGGAGGGTTTTTACACCCCTAGCCCTAAACTCAAGTGGGTCCTTGTATGGAGAGAGCTGTCATAGGTAGATGATGCCCTAAACTATCGGGAAAACCCCAACTCATAAACGCCTGGCAGAAAGAGAAATGGAGAGATGAATATCCTGGCTCACAATACTTCTACCCTCAAAGTGCCCTCCTGTGCCTTTTAATGTCTAAAAAGATCTTGAAGAGAGAGGACACAGGGGCTGTTAATGACTTTCATATAGGCCTGGCTTTGAGGCCAGAACAGGTGAAGAAAGGTATAAATTGATTTTGTCGATAAAATAGATTATATTCAGTCTAAGGTCATTTTGTATTCTTCATGATAGAAAATCCAGACTCCAGATGAGAATCATATCTATATCCATCCCTTGTGTAACAAGAGAAGTGTTTCTAGGCTTGTGATCAAACCTGCTTAACTAAAATCAATACTGACATGACTGAGCTCAGGTTATCGTGGTATTTAGGTTCATGCCATAAAGAGTCTGTTACAACTTTATGTTAACTGCAAAACCATTATTTTATATTACATTTTCAGTATCTCTTGCCACTGTACCCATGCAGTACTTTTTCAAATTTAAATAAAGTCTTTCAAGGAAAGGCAAACTGTAAACAAGGTGTTCTGGGTAATCACTTAGAATCATTTACTTCCTATTCAGCTCCTCTTGTTCCTGCTTCTTACAGTCAGAGTCAGTTGGAGTTCTGCTTGGAGATCTCCTTGATTCCCTTTGACTCTTCCTTTTTGTGTCCTCGGAGTCTCTGTCTTTTGCTTCTTATGTTCTGTACCTGCAGCTCCATTTGGAAGACTTCCCCAGGATACTGGTATCACTTTGCTTGTGTGCAGATTCTCTTTAGCAGCTCATGCTGCCGAAACAAAAATGCCATAGACTGGGTGGCTAGGGCAACAGAAACTCATTTTCTCATAGTTCTGCAGGTTGGAAGTCCAAGATCAAGGTTCTAGCATGGTTGGTTTCTGGTGAGAGCTTTCTTCCTGGCTTGTAGCTGTCTGCCTTCTTGTTGTGTCCTTACGGTGGTAATGGCGGTGGTGTGGGGAGGATGGTGAAAGAGAGAGAGAGGACCAACAAGCTCTCTGGTCTCTTTGTACAAGGGCACTAATCTCCCCATAAGGTCCCCACCTAATTATAGACCAAAGACCTCATCTAAACCTAATTATAGACCTTCAGTATGAATATGAATTTTGGGGGAACACATTTTAGCCCACAGCAAGCACTGAGGTAGAAATGTCTGGGAGTTCATATTCCCCTGGGCTAATCATTAGCCAATGACTGAGTTGATACTTTAGTGTTATAACTTCTTGGAGCTATAGGATTGATTGATTTATTGATGAATCACAGGCACAATTTTTAATTTATACAATCCTATATATAAAACATGCTAAGAATCAGCCCTGGCTGGTGTGGTTTAGTGGACTGAGTGCCAGCCTGCGAACCAGAGGGTCACCAGTTCAATTCCCAGTCAGGGCACATGCCTGGATTGCAAGGCAGGTGCCCAGTGCGGGGTGTGTGAGAAGCAACCATACATTGTTGTTTTTTTCCCTCTCTTTCTCTCTCCCTTCTCCTCTCTCTAAAAACAACTAAATAAAATCTTTTAAAAAACATGCTAAGAATGTGTCAAAATTACATTTTTATCTTCACTAGGCCTATTAAGCATGTGCAGTAGATGATGTAGTTAGTATCTTTGACATTTTCTAATTATCAGCTCAAAAATTGTCTTAAAAAAACCTGTTTGTTAATGTTCCTATTCCGGGTGTTGTAACCGTCAAAGTCGATTTTTGGATATGCGCTATACACACCCAAGACTCTTACTTGATAAGCTAAATATTGAAGTCAAATTTCTCCCTTATCTTCAAAACCAACATCATCATCTGTTTAGATTCTGTCAGTCTTATAATTTTTGAATAGTTCTATTTTCTCCTTTGGCAGATACTCTGCACCTCCATCAAGTACCTGGCTAACATCTGCTGCAGTAAACTTTATCACCTCTTCACCAGGCAGCCCAGATCATGATCAGTGTGTGTCTTATTCAGCACTGAATCCCAGAATCTAACAGTGCTGGGCTCATTGTAGAAACTTTGCAAATACTTGTTGATTGAATGGTGAATTGTTCTGTTAATTAACCGATTCCCCAAGGGATCAAAATTAGCTTTTGACCAGTCTATTCTTTATGGATTTTCCACTTCCAGCTGTGAAAAAAATTTGCCCTATAGACATGTGAAGAGAAAACAGTCTTTATTTTTCTGTGGCACGTACAATTCCCACCTGTCAGTTTTTGCAGGTCTGGCCTCTAGGGTAAAAACTGGAAGCTATATAAATATATATTTTTCCTTAGCATAGCAAGGAGTAGCTTTCAAACGATTGGAAAGAAAAGTCAATTGAAGGAAATTTCAGCTCAGCCAGTGATTAAGATAGTAGTGGGTATATTACTTTACTGCTTTGTCAATCAGTTTCTATAGCATGAAAATAATGATATTTGCTCCTTTGCTTTCATAGAGGTGATGTGGAGATTAAAGGGGAAACCCTGGTCCTGGATTTCATCTCTAGGCCAACCAAGCTGCCATGATGGCGCCATGTAGTGCTCACGGGGAACTATTTTAAGTTAGAAATACTTCAGTCTATCCCTTAGCTACCTAAACACTTTAAAGAAACCACCCTGGTTCTGCTGCCAGTATAAAGTATTGGTCAAAGCTTTTACATTTAAAATGACCAGTATCTAGGGAACAGGAAATTTCTAAATAACCCAGATAAAGCACCTTTGGTTTTATACCTTCGACAGAGAACCATAAATGTCTTTAGAAAAGAGCCAGAGAAGCAGACCATCTCACTTTTATGCTGTAAAGGACTGCACTGGAGTTTTTCTTAGATTTACTGATGCAGAGTCCATTGCCATCGGACATGCCTGCGTTCAGTCAAAAACTGGCTCAGTGGTTCAGTCATTTTGTTTTTGAAGTTTCTCCTCTCCCATTGTGTAGAATAGGGCTGGTGTTAATGTGGGGGTAGAATAAGAATTCTTTGTTGGAAGGCATCAACAGAAACCAGACATGGCATAAAAGGCATAGAGATATGCTATCAGTTATAATGTAAAACTTAAGAAGTACAAGAATCTGTCAAGAATTGTGAAGAGTTGGAGATTTTACTCTAATTGCAAGTTAAAAAGTAAGCCTGCCACAGCTTTGTGGGTGCTGGAAGAAGACACAGACTCTTAGGTTAGGGACAAAGGACTTTACTACTCAGAACAGCACAGCAGGTGGCCCAAGCTCCCTGACTGCATTGTCCCATTGCCCATCAGTCCCACAGGGGTGATCCACAGGGAGGCTTTGAACACAGTGGGGATAGGTCACAGCTGAGCAGCCATGAGTTCAGGAAAACCCTACTATGAAGTGGGACAAGCAAAGCTGCTCATTTTTTTACCCTATGGAGAGAGCTATTATCTTTATTATTCTGGTCAGGAAACAAAGCTGCCTTTCACCCTAGGTGGATATCCTTTCTCTATCTTCCAAGGCCGTTCACAATACAGACATCCTTGAAAAGATAGTCCAGCATAAAAGCTATCAATGCCGCAGCTCAGAAGACATGCAGAAATGTGAAAGATCCGTGGGAAATCGCCTCCCAAGAGTCTCGTGAGGTATTGAGCTGGCTTTCCAATACCCTCGGTTGCCGGTAATCCACCCTTTCTCCGGAGCAGCACCTCTCCACGTTTTGCTTGTATGCAGCCCTCTTTGGACGCTAGTAGAGTGCCCTGCATGACACAAATTTGTTTAAATAAATGACTTTAAACAGTTAACCCAAAGTCTCATTTTTTGAATCCCGTGTAAGTCACTATTTTGCCTTGAAGAGTTCAGTTCTGCTCAGCCATCAATCACTCAATAGGAAAGTTTGCAACCGTAGCATATCAGATAAATTTTATTAGCCAATTTAATCCATTTATGTATACACTAGGAATTGCAGAGGGCTATTTTATTATATTAGCAGCCAAGAGAAGCAATTTAATAGTAAATTATATCTCTCATTTCATACGGATTTCTGTATTTACCTTTTTTTAGGGTTGCTCTTCTTAGACCACTGATTCCCAAATCATTTTGTATATCAAAATCCTTTGGAGAGTTCTGTAATAGTTAGTTTCCCTGCCTCCCCCGCCACCCCCCACCTTGCCCTGAGATTCTTACTCAGGAGGTGTAACATATTGCAGGAATACTTAATTTAGAAAACTTCCTGAGTGATTTTGAA
>VMDR010015960.1:0-21697 GCA_007922815.1 Macrotus californicus | reverse complement strand
AGAGCACTGAATATTCAAAATGAAAAGAAAACATTATTCAGGCAGAGATTAAGAGAATTTAAATACTAACAGCAAAAATTTGAAGTAAGCTGTTTCCAAAATAATGATGTTTCAATTCTGTTTTTTTTCCCAGTTTATTTGTTTTTCCTAATTCTAAATGTCTCATGATTCTAAACATGGCCAAAAAATACATTTTATTTACAAATAAAGACACAAGGTTGTTGTGTGCCCCTTGATATTCACTGAATACATAGAAGATTTGGGGATTTTAGGGAACTCCTTAGACAAACATTGATATTAGAGAAAATAATTCTCTATATTTAAGAAAAACATGTAGTGCATCTTAAAGCAAAACGGAAACGGGATTCTTTATTGAAAAATAATGTTTGATTTATACTAGAGCTCCAGTTACCAGTTTACATCCCAAATGTGCATAGTTTGTATTATTTTATTAAAAAACTGTAAAAAGTCAACATGTATACAAAAGGAGAATAGTCTTAGTAATGCAGAACACATCGGTTTAGTGGCCTTAAGCTGCCACCTTGTGGTATGATAGCTTCATCATGCATTTTCACACATTCACTAGGAGTTTTACGTTATTTTCTAAGATATATAGAATAACTAGTAGTTCTGGCTGTACTTTTGTAATTTTTTTTCCAAACAGAACTTTTTGGAGGTATATTTTCAAATTTATTGTTACATAGATTTCTTTGTCTTGACAACAATGTTAAAAAAATACTGCTAGTTCAGTTAATCTTTGTTTATGAGAATTGGGAGTTAAATAGAAAAATGAATAAAAACGAAGGTTTTAGATTGTCAAATCACACCAAAACCATACAAGGAATAAATAGTCCATATCACATGGCCAGGTGTTAATATACATTTTGAATATTTTCTTTGATAAGAAAATTTTGTCACTAGGACACACTGCGTGTGAAAGCTTCTTAGGACCCGGAAACCGGAGCTGCAGACCCTCCAGGCTGACTTGCCGTGGCGGGTTAGATGGGCACACGGACGAGGTGCACATTAATACCATAAACGTTCACGTGGGTGCTGCACTACCTGCGAACGAAAGGTGAGTATGTCCACAGCATCCGGGCAGGAAACCGCAAATTCAGGAACCACCTCTTTAGAAACATTTATCTAAAGCGGGAGACCTCACCAGCTGCTTTTCGACAAAGCTTACAAATCTGTGAGCTGTAGGAAAACAGTGTCCCTTCCAGGAGTGGCGTGACATTGCAGAGAGGCAGCCCCCGGTCCAGGGTGAGTCTGATGACTCCCGCTGGGCCCAGGAGGGCCGCGGCAGTTTGACAAGCAACCCTGCCCGGTAAGAAGGGATGTTCACGGAAGTGATAAATAAGCAGATCATGGGCAGCAGGAAATGTTTGCAGAACAGAGGCCCTGGTAGACAGAGTGCACCGTTTCTAGTTTTTGGTTTTTGTTGTTTTTTTCTTTATTTTCCCACTAAGGAATTGCAATCTTTTAAAATAATTTTTGCAATTTTTAACATTAAGTTGTTCATCCTTACTGAGTCTTAGAGTTTGATAAATTCTGCACCCAGTCAGCTCCACTAATTGTAATCAGCGGTCAGCATCACCCCTTGCCTTTAGAATGACACACATACTCTCTGACACGCACACACTCATGTACAGACTCTCAGACACACACACTTTCACTCACACTCAGATAAACATTCACTCACAGCAAATATACATACTCTGAGAGCAGCTTACAAAGAGGAGGTCCCCCAAAAAGAAACAGAATTATCTTCTAGAGGGTGGGCCTCTTGTAGTACAGGCTTCCCCAGCTAGGTGAGTGTATTACTAACCCATCTGCATCAATGTACCAGCTGGTGTTGTTGTGAGAGGGTGCATTCTGCTTCAGTGAATTTTTTGAAGACTCTTTCATCGCAATTTTTACTTAAAATGGCACGACCTGCATGTTTCACCCTCCCTATCCCCCTGATAAGTTCAAAAACTTTTGAGCAGTGGAAAAAAATCCCAATAAATAAATTCCAAGATTTTTTTTATCCCCAATTGTATTTTGAAGATAGGCAGCTTGTTTTCGATCAATGTATACAATTTCCAAGTAAACTAATGTAGGTTCTCCAGAACCACTTGAAAAAATAAAGACTAAGGGGTATAAAATGATTATATGAGAGAACAGAATGCCACTGAAGGAGGAGCCCTGAACTTGGCCTCTGCATACTGAGGCTCGCATCCTGCTCCCTCCAGTGCTGGCCCCAGGAAGCTGGGCCTGCCCGCCTTCTCCCCAAACTCCTCCTCTCGCTTCTCTCTTTTCTCTGTCAGTTCGGGAGACTTCTCCATCCTGCTGTCCTCCCAGGGCCGAGTGAACCAGTGGGATATCACTTGGTAAACTTAAAGGTATTAAAAGGATGCAGTATTATTTCCTAACATGTCAAGTAGAAAACATCATTAGGGATGGGGGCTGTATGCTGGGTCCAGCGCTAGGCACCCACTGTATCCTGACATCACTTATTTCTTGAAGGAAAATTGGAAAACAAATGAAATTCTATTTTCACAAATATATCAATCACTCAAGTGTTCACAGCAGGTAACTATTCTTGGCTGAGACTGGATCCCAGATGGGTCTAACCCAGGAACGGTTGCTTCCCAACTCCAAGCCTTATCTAACAGCACAGGCACTGAGTGGCTGAACTTATCCTGCACACTGATAAGCAAAGGATTTGCATGACCTTTTGTGCAGAAAGGAGAAGAAAATATTGTCCGGCTCTTGGATTAAACCATGGTATGGTTTTGCCCACAGAATGCAAGGTTGTTGTGGCCACTGCTTCCGACAGTGTTTATAATGCATGGGAGAAGAACCAGAGGGGACAGTCAAAATGCCAAAGGGGATGGGGGGCGGACACATATTATTCCACTGACCTCCTGTGTGCTAGACTCCAGACCAAGTGCTGTTCATACAAACACGTGTGCTCAAAAGACTGCAGGAGCTACCGAGCATTGTTACCACGAGCGCCGGCTACAAAGGGGAAATGTAGGTACAGAGAGGCCAAGCACTTGCTCACTGGTAGAGAGTTGTATGTCGTCAGTCTAGAGACGCTTGGGCACAGGCTTCTGATACTAGATACCGTGCGTGTCACCAATGAACCATGTTCCCTCATGGGGGCACAGTGGCCTGGGGTGTCCATCGCAAAGTGCCACAAACTGGGTGGCTTCCAAGAACAGAAATGAATTCTCTTATCATTCCAGAAGCCAGAAGTCCAAAATTAGGGTGTCACCAGGCCCACATCCCCTCTGAAGCCTGTAGGAGAGGATCCTTCCTCACCTCCTAGATTCTGGTGGTGGTAACCATCCTGGGCTTCCTTGGCTTGCACCCATTCCCTCTAATTGCTGCTCTCATCTTCACACAGCCTTTCCTCTGTGTCTCTGACTTCACAGGGCCATTTTCTTACAAGGACACCAGTCATATTGATTGGGTTATGAACGACCCTAACCCACCCGACATCAGTATGACACAATCTTAGTGAATAAACCAGCAAAGACTCTATTTCCAAATAAGGTCACATTCTGACATATTGAGGGTTAGGACTTCAACATATCATTTTCTGGAGTACAAAATTCAGCCCATAACAACAGGTTATACTTGGTAGTTACTGCTGGCCCTCAGGCTTACAGAGCTGATACAAGCTGAGAAAAAAACAAGAAAACAACAACATATATATCTATATATATATATCTATATTTATATATATCTATATATATCTATCTGTTGATATATATATTTGAAATATGTATATTTCATTGGAAATATGTATATTTCAATCTAGAAATTTAGATCCACTTTCTGCATAAGTACCTTTACTTAGAGGAAAACTGAGATATATAGTGTTTTATTCTCATTCAGTATTAGGCAGAAAATAACAAATTAGTATTTGTTTATAAGTCCCTGAAAATAAACATGGTATCCAGAGGGAGTTTTCTATTTCTTTATCATCCTTCTCCACTGACTCTTCTTTCTCTCTCTGCTGGGCTGTCATCCTTCACGGGGGAGGGTTACTTCTCTCAGTTTTGTGTTTGGACACTTACCTCTGTGTGTGCTGGGCACCCAGTAAACACAGAGTTAGAAAAGGCCGGTGTTAAGGTGTCAAACACAAGTATGGACGCTGATGCCCTTAAAATATATATTTTCTTAAATTGAAGGATGCTACCTCAAAGGTTCCCCCCACCCAGTAATCCCCAGCTGCAAACATATTTTACTAGCGTGAAACATTTTTTTATCCTTCAGAGAGCCATAGCTATTTGTTCCCTAACTTGGGTGTCCAGGCTGGCTTGTGCACATCTAATGGATGCTCTGTCCTGGGGAGCTCAGGAGATAAAGTGAAGAATCATATTTTTGGCCTGGGTGCAAATGATCAATGATGACACTTTTCGTTCTGCATATTGGCTAATTGGCATTCATTTCCACAGGAGTGGTTAGGTCTGGAGTTCACCCAAGGTGTCTGTCTGCTTAATCACATTGTTAAATCTTAAGGTATAATTCAGCATTACAATTGCCACCTACCTCAGGATTTGTAGCCTACTTTAGAATAGTGCTATCAGGGTAAGGACCCTAGCTGTTGTTATCTGGGGCCTTGGAGCAGACACCCAGATGGTGACTTCATGAATGTCTTAGCAGGACTCAAGGTTTTGAGAGATGTCTTTATCTCCTTTCTCCATAACTTCGCATAAAAGATGCACTGATTTTCACCGTATTTAATAAACACCAGATACCACTTCATATGTGTGAGGCAGGCACTATTCTAAGCACTTCTTTCACCGGGAGAGCACACCTTGCTGGATCTGCCCATTGCCTGGAGAAAGTTACAGAGATCTAAGTTGTCCACTGCCCCAGGTGATCTTAGTTTTGACATAATAATCAAACATGTACAGATACAGCTGTTTTACCCCAAGCAATAGAACTTCTTCCCCTCTCCAACTTACAGGTGTCAGTCTTTCCATCCAATTGCTATGGCTATGGGACAAACCTCCCAACACCTCACAGTTTCATTTTCCTCGTGAATCTACAACATGGGCAGGGCTCTGCAGATACAGCTCGACGCTGCTCCACAGGGCATCAGCTGGGGACATTCATGTGCCCACTCACCGCCCAGGGCAGATATTGACTTTGGCCAGCCCTTAGCTGGATCTCAGGCTAGAACACTCTCTTGTGGCTTCACTGCATGGTCTGAGCTTCCTCACAGGGTGGCCAGAGGATCCAGGGCAACCGTGCTGACAGCCACCTGGACGTGCATTGATGTCTGTAATCTAGCCTCGGTCGGCAGGAGGTGCGGCTGTCACAGGTTTGTTGAAGCCATCACAGAGGCCTGCCAACATCCGCGGGAGAGGAAACAAACCCCAGGTCTTGGTGGGCACCTCGAGGTTCCAGAAACACATGAGACTAGAAGTACTTTCCTGCCCCTATCAGGGAAATGCATCTACCCCATGCCTGAAGTTTAAGGCAATGTCACCTGTGTTTTTGGCTGCAATCGCATTCAGACACAAGCCAAACATTTTTTTTAGTGATTTGATTTTTATTTACATTCTTCTTCAGCATGGAAACCTGCTTCTTTCTTAAATTATCAACCTTTGCTGTCCTACTGTTATCATTAATTTTACCTCTCTTGGAAAATCTGTTGTACATGAGCAAAACTTTCTGAACTTCTGCTTCTCGCCCGCTTTTCTCCATCTTCCTTCTTCCAAATCCCATGTGTTGCCCCATGCCTTAGGGCAGGAAAGTGTGGTGGTTATCTAATCCACCAGTGTTACCAACAGATAGAAAGCCGAGGCCCTGAGAGAAGACACACAGGGGAGTCAGAGGGAAAAGAACTCAGAACTCACATTTCTCAGCACTTCCATCAGTGTTTGTCTGCAGCACCCTTCACCACCAGCTTCCTTATGGTGAAATGACGGTGACCCTAATATTTCTAAAGCTCCTCGAATCTATCTGTCTATTGGTCTATCTATCTATCTTTTATCTATTATCTATCTGTCTGTTCTGTTTATCATCTATTATCCATTTATTATCTATCTATCTTAGATCTATCATCTATCCATCCTCCTATCATCAATCTATTTTCTATCTACTTGTCTATCATTGACATATCTATCCATCTATTATCCACCATTCATCTTTCTATCCATCTATCATCATCTATCTATCTATCACCTATGAATCAGTGAATGGTTTATCTCAATTAGGAGTTGCATTGCAGTTTTTAGTACCGAGCTTGCTTCCATTTGTTGGGAAGCAGCATTCTTTTGGTTATCCAGGAAGCACTTTTTAAATACTTTAAAAACCTACCTGTGGTGTGCACACATACTGTCTACGTTGTTAGGCAGGAAGCAGGAATTATTTCACAAAATGTATCAACCTGTAACACTCTGACCACCACCAGACAACGTATTCAGGTTCCCACACTGTCATTTCCATGCTGTGGTCATATTACTCCTTTCCCTTTCCCTGCAGAGTCTCCCCCCCTGCCCTGGCCTGTGCAGGGATGTGAGGGTGGAGGTGATGGCATGGATGGGGAATGAAAACTGGGACAAGGTCTCTAAGTAGATGCATTTGATCTTGAAGTGGGGGATGGGGGCCATAGAAGGTGTGAAATGAAGGAAAAAAAAACAGCCTCTTCAAAATGAGACAAGAAGTTACTGTCCAAGTATGGGGCCACTCACCCAACAAGAGACCCCAGAGGCAACAGAGCAAGTCAGAGCACTGTCTACAGTGCACGGCATCACAGCAATGAGCGTTGGTATTTCCTTTATCAAGAAGAAAAGGCAATTAGAAATTGTAGGAAAACACTCCGGAATAAATGTGAGACCCAATATGTTCAGTGAAAACAAGGGTTGGTTTGAATACGTGGTAAAGTGTAAGAAAGAAAAACTCTCTGGAATTTGGTACCAGGAACCTGTCCTATGAGTGGAAGAAGTTAACCCAGAGGAAGGACAGGAACACAGCCCCCTAGTGCAGGGAGTGGGTGTGACAAATGGCAGGGGTTAGGCCAGCCCAGGGCACAGCCCACCTGGGCATGGGGATCTGTGACCTTGAGTGAATCCACTGCTAGTCCTCTGGGCTGTAGCTGGAATGGGATCACCAAGAATGGTCGTGGAAGTCATAGGGTCAGAGTGGCAGAGCCTTGAACCTGGGATCTCGAATGGTTGCCCATGCACCTGTTTACTTTCACAAGCAGGTACCCCAAATACAAACAGTTGTATTTGTGCTACTCTTTATTTGGGATTTATCTGCTACAGTGATTAGCTGTGCTAACTAATTCAGGTTAATTGGTTTTCAGCTTTCTAGACTCTATAGGCAAAACACAAGAGACTTAATTATGAGTAAAAATAGACTGACAACATTGTCAGCCTTAACAAGGAAAAGTGTCTGTCAACAGCAGAGGAGAGGATGAGGAGAGGAGGGTAACCATGTGGCCACCACCACGTGCACAGCAGGGCATCAAGGACACCTCCGAGCTGGGGGAAAGCGCTAGGAGTCATGATTGCTGCGGACCCAACTGAAGATACCCTACAGACTCTGATTCCACTGGACTGGGAGCTGGGGTGATGGATGGTAAAGGAGCCACGTCCTTACACGTCAGCAGGAAAAGCATGGAAGCTGATCAAAAAGGTGTGTCAGGTTTGTTGCAAGGTGTGAGAGTGACTCCCAGGGGCCGGACCTCAGAGCCAGTTGAAGTTGTCCCTTCTGAGGAGCAGGTCTGGAGGTGGGAAGGTTGCCTGGGGGCTCCTCCCCTTCTCTCTTCTCTCTTCCCACCCCTGCCCCTCCTCCATCCCTTGATCCCTCCCTCTCTCTCTCCCCCTTTGTCTCTCCCTTCACTGGTATCTCTCCCTGTCTAATCAACCTTCTGCACTACTTTATATGTTTAACATATGCCTTTATTACTTTCATTAAAATTTAAAGTATTTAAAGGTTTGCAAAGTAAGTAAACATTGGAAATTAGGTTATAGGAGAGAACAAGAGATTTTTTGACCACTTGAGGGGCTCTGAATTATTAATATGCAACCTACACACTATTCTTATCTGTTTATTGAAGCAGGCCATATTCATGGCCTTGGGACATCCTTAATGTTAGACATTGGGATTCACTGTCTGACATTGAAATACTGTAATTACAGTCCTCTGAGAAAAGCCCCAACTTAGAGAAAGTGGAAAAGATGTATTCATGCCCTTTCCTCTACCTTAACTCACCCATCATCTGTCTCTCCATCTTTGTGTCTGTCCATTCAGCCAGTGACAGAGGTACTGAGGGCCGAGCCTCACACCCTGTGCCAGGGACACAGGTCAGCAGCAGCTCCTGGGACTGCATGGCAGGGAGACCGGAGGAAAGTCCTTCATTCCTGCATCACTGAGGGAATGGAGCCTGGATTACTGGTGATGGCATGTGTGAGCTTGGGCACTGGTAGATTACTACATTTCCTGGTGGCATGAGGGTCACCACCCACTCCATTAGTTCATAGTCTCTCTCCCAGCAACTCACCTGCCCCCGTGAGGTGATTAATTCCATCCATCCCACATCCCAGGCTCCATTTGTACCGTCTTGAGCACTTGCAGGAGCTGAAGCTCAGAGGATGAGTTCAGGCCCCAGCCTTTGCAATGGACTTTGACCTTGAATACAGCTTGATCAACTTGAAAAGGATATTTATTCCTCAATTTCTGCATTTGTAAATGGGGTAATGATAACTGCAACATAGGCTGTTTTGAGGTTTAAATGAAATTAAATCAGTTTCCGGAAAGCCCTAACTACTACATGGGACACATAGAAAATGTCAGTGACTATTCCGTTTTTCTTGCTGCTGTCACTGATGCGTGAGTCAGTGTTTGCTATAGTGACACTGCTCGTAGTGTATGTGTCAGAAGTGAGTTTTAAACCATTGGCCTGTCCAAGGAAACGCATGTGAAGCAGGGAGGTTGCTGGAGTGGCCTTGACTCTCTGAGGAGGGAGCAGCTACATCGTTTCCCTCCCATCCACCAGTGGCAGAGTTTGGGCCCTTTTTTTCTCTTCTCTCATAAAAGATGCATTTCACATGACTGCTAGAAAGGAAAGGAAGAAAATTGCCCATGAAGAAGAAAGAGGTAGGGACCGGAAGATTCTGCGGAGCTCAGCGTTTTCTTAAGAGCTCTTAATGATACTATGAAACGCAGGTTTCATGACTAGCTCTCTGTTCCTTTCTCTTACTTTTTTCCCCCTGCAGCTGTCATACTGCTTGTCATCTGACAGAGCGGCCTGACAGGCTGGGGGAGAGGCATGCAGGTGTGCTGTGCTCGAGGCAGCCAAAAAGTCTGCACGGGGGCGGGGGGGGGGGCGAGTTTAAGCAACCCAAGGAAGCTATTGATGATGTTTCACAAGTAGATCATCTTGACGTTGACCCAGATCTGAGGAGTGAGAAAGGCAAACAAATGCCTTGTTCAGGCACATCATGGTGCAGAGGTGATGAGCATACACCCCAGCCCCTCACAACAGATGGGTACATGTGTGTGTGTGTGTGTGTGTGTGTGTGTGTGTGTGTGTGTGAATGTGACTGTGGGCAAATGTATGAATGTGTGTGATTGAATGTGAATGTGTGGAAGTATGTGTGTGTGAGCCTGTAAGGAGAGTGTGCCTCTGTGTGACTGTGTGAATGTTAATGTTTAGGAATGATTGTGAATGGGTGTATATGAATGTGTTTGTGTCCTGGGAAGGGAATTCTTTCATTGTCACCTCAAGGTGTTAAATTTAGACCTTTGGTCTCGTCTTCAGATGAAGTTAAAGGAAGTTACAGTAAGACACTGACAGCCTTGTACAGTGCTGCCGTCTGCTTTTAATGTGTGTCCCCTAGTGCACGCATCACCAAATTCTACAATATTTTTGATAGCACAATTATCATAAGGGATCAATTATTTAGGGTTAAAATGTTTATTAACATAAACATTTGAAATGGGCCACCAAGTTAAGCCCTGTTTGGCACTTCTCAGCTGGCTCATTCACCGGTGGTTTTGTGGTAGTGCTGGTGGGTGGAGTTGCCATTCGCTGTTCCATCTGTCAGCTGCAGGTGACTGTGCATGGGGCAGAGCTGCTCGCTGGCTGTCCTCAAACTGTGAGAAGGCAGCAGGTGTCCTGGCTGGGCACAACGACACCTGCAGACACAATGACGACTCCCTACACACAGCATCCTTTGCTTCTCTTCATAGGCGTGTAAGGTAGGCAGGAGAGAACTGAAGCTGTCTGAGGTTGTTCAATGGACTTCAGAGCCCAGGCTTGGTTCATCACTGTATTGCCAGAGGACTCGTGAGAGCAGGGGTCCAGGAAGTCTGAGCACACCCAACCATGGTATTTTTTGTAAGACCTGCCCTTTTCCTTTTGGGGGTAGTTTTATCACAGTAAAATATACACAATGAAATTTAACACTTTAATTATTTTTCAATGCACAGTTCATGGTGTTGAGTACTTCTATACTGTTGTGCAGTATCACCACCATCATCTCCATCGCTGCTCCCATTTTCTCCAACTGAAGCTCAGTCTCCATGGAACACCAATGCCCAATCCCTCTCCCCCATCCCTGGTAACCTCCATTTTGCCTGTGTCTCTGTGACTCTGATGGCTCTAAGGACCTTGTGTGTGTGGAATCACACAATATTTGTCTCCTAGTGACTGGCTTATTTCCCTGAGCATAATGTCTTCAAGGTCCACATCGGTTGTAGCATGTGTCATAACATTCTTCCTTTTTTTAGATTGAATCTATTGAGATGACACAGGTTAATAAAATTATATAGGTTTCAGGTATAACACATCATCTGTATATTGTACTGAGAGTTCCCCACCCCAAGTCAAGTCTCCTTCATCCACCATTTACCCCACATTCACCCTCTTCTCCCGCCCCACCCACCTTTCCTTCTGATAATCACCCCTGTGTTGTCCATCTCTATGAGTTTTTTTTCTTTGCTTAGTCTTTTTGCCTTTTTCACCCAGTCCCCAACTCCCCTCCCATCTGACAGATGTCAGTCTGTTCTCTGTATCTGAGTCTATTTCTGTTTTGTCTTTTAGTTTATTTTGTTCATTAGATTCTACATTTAAATGAAATCATATGATACTTGTCTTTCTCTGACTGGCTTATTTTACTTAGCATAATACTCTTAAGGTCTATCCATGCTGTTGCAAAGGTTAAGATTTCCTTCTTTTTACAGCTGAGTAGTGTTCCATTATATAAATGTATGGCAGCCTTTTTATCCACTCATCTACTGAAGGACACTTGGGCTTTTTCCAGATCTTGTAAATAATAATGCAATAAACACAAGGGAGCATATATCCTTTCAAATCAGTGTTTCAGGTTTCTTCGGATATATTCCCAGAAGTGGAGTTGCTGGGTCATAAGGCAGTTCCATTTTCACTTTTTGAGGTAACACCACACTGCTTTCCATATTGGCTGCATTCCTACCAACAGTGCACAAGGATTTCCTTTTCTCCACATCCTTGCAACACTTGTTGTTTGTTGATGTGTTAATGATGGTCATTCTGACAGGTGTGAGGTGTTATCTCACTGTGGTTTTAATTTATATCCCTCTGATGATCAGCAACATTGAGTGTCTTTTCATATGTCTATTGGACAGGTGTATGCCTTCTTTGAAGAAGCGTCTGTTCAGGTCTTTTGCCCATTTTTAATTGTGTATGTGTGTGTGTGTTGAGTTTTATAAGTTCTTTATACATTTGGGTTATTAACCCCTTATCACATGTTTCATTGACAAATATGTTCTCCCATTCAGTGGGTTGTCTTTTCATTTTGCTGATGAATTCCTTTGCTGTGCAGAACTTTTTAGTTTGATGCAGTCCCATTTTTGTGCGTGTGTTTGTTTCCCTTGCCCAAGGAGATATTACAGAGAAAAATATTGCTACGAAGAATGTCTGAGATTTCACTGCCTATATTTTCTTCCAGAATTTTTATGGTTTCAAGTCTTACATTTAAATCTCTAATTCATTTTGAGTTTATGTATTCTGGATGGTGTAAGAAGGTGGTCTATTTTTATATTTTGCACATATCTCTCTGATTTTCCTAACACCATTTATTGAAAAGACTATTTTTATGCCGTTGTATGTGCCTGCCTACATTGTTGAATATCAGTAGACCATAAAGGCCTGAGTTTATTAATTGGCTCTTTATTCTGTTCCATTGATATATGTCTGTTTTTATTTGAGTACCATTCTGTTTTGATTACTATGACCTTCAAGTATAGTTTGATATCAGTTAGCAAAAACATCAACTTGTTTCTTCTTTCTCAAAATTGCTGTGGCTATTTAGGGTCTTTTGTGGTTCCATATACATTTTTGGAATATTTGTTCTCATTCTGTGAAATATGTCATTGATACCTTAATAGAATTGTATTGCATCTATAGTCTGCTTTGGGTGGTACTGGCATTTTGTTTTATTTATTTTTTATTAAATTTATTGGAGTGACATTGGTGTGTCTTTTTCCTTCGCCAGGTTAGGAAATTTTTCAGTCATTATTTGTTTCAATAGGTTCTTGATCTCGTTCCTTCTTGTCTCCTAGTACCCTGTATAATGAGGATGCTGTTACACCTCATGTTGTTCCAAAGGTCCCATAAACTAGCCTCATTTTTTTTCATTCTTTTTTCTTTTTGCTACTCTGATTATTTTCTGCTACCTTATTTTCCAGATTGCTGTTCTGATCCTCTGCTTCATCTAACCAACTGTTTACTCCTTCTAGTGTTCTTCATTTTAGACATTTTATTCTGCATTTCTGACTGACTTATGGCTTATATGTCCTTTTTCATGCATACTATCTCTTTGTTGAAGTTCTCACTGAATTTGTTAAACTTTGCTCTAAGTTCTTTGAGCATCCATATAACCATTGTTTTGAGGTAAATATCTGGGAGATTGCTTGCCTCCACTTCATTTAGCTATTTTTTTTCTGAAGATTTCTCCTGTTCTTTCATTTGGAGCATGTTTTTTTGTCTCCCCATTTTTGTTTTCTCTTTGTCTTTGCTTCTACATATTAGATAGATCAGCTGTGACACCCTGTCTTTGTAGAATGGTCTTATGTAGTAGGTATCCTGTGGGACCCAGTGGTAGAGTCTCCTTGATCACCTGAGCCTGGTGCTCCAGTAATGTCCTTGGTGTGGGTTATATGGGCCTTGTGTTTTAATCAAGTCAAGATTTGATTGCTGTTAGCCTGTTCATGCATATCGTATCACCGAACCACAATGTATAAGCTCTGTGCTGGTGCTGCCCACATAGAATGGAATTCACCTTAGCAGGGTCTGATACCTACTTAGACTTCCCTTTGGATATGCTGTTTGTGAAACTAATTGGATCCTGCTCTTACGTTATCTGAAGCTTGCCACTGGGTGCATTGGTCCCGGGTCTCTTGGGAGGGACTATTGTGCAAACCAATGTCAAATGTTGCCTGTGACTTGCCCTGGTCAACCCATTTGGAACTACAAAGTCATCCACATTTTGTGGTTACCTCTTCTAGAGCTGGGTGAACACAGAAAGGTTTATGTTGCATATCAAGGCTGGCTTTTGCCAGCACCAGGTTCAGGGGCAGCAAAAGTTCCAAGGTGTCCCATGTTCCACCTCCACCTGCCTCTGTTTGCTAAGGGCCTATTAGGCTCAGTTACTAAAACAACAAAAAAACAAAAAAAAAAACAAAAAAAGAAAAAGTGGCACTACTCAAGTTACATGAAGTAGATTCTCTGTGAGTCACCAGGTAGGGGCAAGTGGTGTTCACCAGATTGATACAGGCTCAGACTTGATGTCAGTGCTGCATCTGAGGGGTCACTCAGCAAATGTTCCAGCTGCTTTGTGCTGGGTGCTTGCACACCTTTGTAGTATGGTAGGATCTCAGAGGGTCATAGGAGTGAGATCAACAGGACCTATTATGTCCAAACAGACCAAGATTTAGCTATGTGAAGGGAAGACCTTGTACCCATTGAATGTGTCAGAGAAAATAGCTCTGTCCCAGAATCACAAAACTCAGTTTGTCTAAGATTTTCCTTGGAGGTCAAACTCAGCAGGGTGGTACATCAGGAGTTCGGTGGGTGGATCTCCTGTGCAGGGGAGGTGCTGGTCAAGCTGGGATAAGGAGGAAGGAGTTGCCCCTGCCTAAGAGCCACACAACCCAGTCTATCTCTTTTTGTGTCTCTGCCCTTCATACTAGTCTCAATGTGGCTTCTTTGGTAAATCTTTGCTTATAAGATTGCCCTTCAGTTAGTCTTTAGTTGGTTATCTAGGTTGCTTGCTTTATATTTTAGTTGTAATTTCAGTTTGGTCCTGGGTCGAGGTGAATGTAACATCTATCTACTCTGCTTCCACCTAGGATCTCTCACAATGTTTTCCCTTTGAAGGAGGAATGATATTCCATTGTATGAATCAATCAGATTGTGTTTATCCATGCATCCATCAGTGGAACATTTGAGTTGCTGCCACGTTTTTGCTATTGTGAATTAACACTACTCTGAACATGGGTGTGCACATATCTCTTCAAGACTCTGCCTTTAGTTCTTTAAGTAAAAACCCAGAAGTGAGATTGCTGAATATTGTAGGTCTATGGTTCTCCCCTGCACCTCCCCCCAGGGAACCTCCACAATATTTTCCACAGCAGCTGCACCCTTTACATTCCCAGCAGTAGTGTATGAGGAACTTAGACCTGGCTTTCTCTGCAAGAGTGGAATTGAAAGTTGGCGCAGGCCACATACCAGGACTTACTGTGTCCAGGCTCCATAGTCTGAGATCAGGTGTGTGAGCTTAAAGGTTCTGCAGAAGATCTGTGGGCTCTCAGGGGTCAGGGAGCTGCTGCTGTGGGCAAACCATGGGTCCCCCATAGAGGAGAGAGAGCATGGTGGGATCATGCAGCTACCCTCCCCTCATCCATCACAAACTGCTTAGGCCCCTTGTGCATGGCTGATTCTAACAGATATCTCCCTCCATTTCCTCAAAGGGCTGCAGTTATACTCAGCTGTGTACCCAGATGCACGTTCACTGGCTGTCTGGGTAGCAGCATCCCAGCCTTCTGACCCCAGGGCAGGGAGAGCCATACTGGTTGAGGTGCAAGGGAGGTCAGAATGACAAAGATCCCTCAGGTGGGTTAAAATGCTATCAGAATCAGTAAAGCTTCCCCCCACCCATGTCTGCTCCCACGCTGGCAATAAGCAGCCAGAGTGAATGCTTAGCACACTCTCCAGTAAGCACAGTTTCGCTTGGCTTCAGTATCAGGTGCCACCAGACAGTGACAGAGACAACTGAAGAGAGAAGGCAGGACATTCCTATCCAGCAGCATGACGCCGTCACAGGAATAATTCCATCTGGAGGGCTGGCCACTGTTGGAGCCAGTAAGGCTCTTAGACATGTGAATGATATGATCTGATTTATATTTTTTAAAGATCATTCTGTGATTTAACCAACAGAGACGGTGCTGAAATAATGTTTGAAATGTGTATTTTTTATTAAATTTATTGGGATGACCTTGGTTAATAAGATTATATAGGTTTCAAGTGCAGCTTTTTATGATACAGGCTCTGTATATTGCATTGTGCGCCTGACATCTGAAGTCACATGACTCCCCATCACCATATATTTGGCTCCTTTGCCCTTTCGTGCTCCCAATCTCCTCTATTCTGGTAACCACCATGCTGTTGTCTGTGTCTTGAATTTCTGTTTTATATCACACATATGAATGTGATCATATGATTCTTAACTTTCTCTGACTTACTTACTTTGCTTAGCATAGTACTCTCAGAGTCCATCCATGTTGTCACAGATGGCAGGGGTTTATCTTTTTTATGGCTTGAGTTGTATCCTGAGAGTACAGGTAGGATTTAGACAGGTGCAAAGGGGGAGATGCACTTCAGGTACAGAGAATGGGTGTGTGGTCTACAGGCAGGAGAGGTGAAGACTGGACACTGAAGCACATGCCCCTCAGAAGACAGGGCAGAGAAAAAGAAGATTCTCCATGGAAGGGACAGGGCAGAGGGGACAAGGGACACTGGGAGGGAACTGGAAAGGGGAAAAGGGGGCCCTCCAGGGAGAGATCACGGAAGCATGCAGGGAACCTAAATGGAGGCAGTAGAGAAGGGGGAAAAGGGGCCCTTTATGGAGAAAGATGGGTAGGGGTCAAGGGGCCCCAAGAGGGGACAGGGCAGGTAAAACGTAAGATGCTGCTTGAAGTGGCTGGGAAGAGATGTAAAAAAAAAAAAAAAGAAGAAGAAGAAGTCACATACTAAACCTGATAAGCTCAGAAAAGGCCTGACTGGTGGGTCTTTAGGATTCAGAAGCCAAATGTAACCACATATAATGGTCTGAAATTAAAACTTCCGACCTACACATGAGTTATGGCATGTGGTCACATCTTAGGTCAGTATCTTCCTTGATAAAGGTTAATCTTTACCTTAATTGAGTCTGTCTTGTCTTTTTGCCTAAGATATCGTGCCTTTAGAATGTCAGTGTATTATGTTCTGGACCCATCACTCCACCAAAGCAGAGACCCGAAACCACTCAGTTAGTGTTATTGTGTTAACTGTTAACTGTTAATTATGATGTTATCTAATCCCAGAGATTTCCCCACTTTGCTTTCTCCTGCCTCCCTGATGTATCACCAATGGATTTTATGTAATCCTCTTATGCTTTCTCCTTTGATTGTGTTGTATAAAATAATGCACAAAATGGCCATTCTCTGGAGCATTTCCTCAATCCACTGAGATTTTCTTCCTCACAACTGTCATCAGTTTGGCAGAGATAAAGTAATGAAAATTCTCATAGGTTTGGACTTTTCTCACATCAACATTTACTTGGTATAGTGTGGCAGGGTACAAAGAGGCCCACCCAGCACTTCCCTGCAGACCCAGACCCATGCTAGGCACCAGCAGGGACCCATGTGCCTCACTGGCTGTTAGTTTTGCATCAGGTGAATTTGGGTGAGTTTCTCTTCAAATTCTAGACCTCCCTGTTTTAAAGTAAGAGGCTGACTTTATCTGAGCTTTCTTTTTAATCCTCAAGGTGGAGCTAAATGTTAAGGGTTGAAAGAACCCAGCCTAAAGTTAAGAGTGGAGATAACTAAGAGCAGGAGAAAAAAATGGGTGGCTGTTTTTTTCTGTTTTGGCTTCTCAATTGAAATTGCTTTCTGGGTGACCGAACAAAATATTGTACCTTATAGATGAGAGCCTGAACTTATCCGGCTCCAAAAATAAGGGGCACTTTCTCCCTCCAGCTTGAATCTTGCGTATTCTTAGGTGACTAAGAATCTTTGTACAGGTGTCAGAAGGTATCCCTCTTGATATGCAGGAGCTTCATAGGGAATTCCAACTCAACTGTAATTAAATAATTGACTTATCTGGGAACGTGCAAATAGAGGTTGGTTACCTAGCACTCCAAGTCCTCAAAGATGTGTTAGACAGCCAGAGAAAAAAACTGAGAAAGGTAAGACTTGAATGTGACCCTGGAGGTGACAGTCCCTTGGAGTTCATTCAACCCACAAGAAGCATAATTCAGATCACAATGCAATATCCCTAAAAACTTGTTCAGAGTCTGCAGATCTCAAAATAAAATAAAATTAACATGGGAAATTATGCCTCCAAAGCTGGAAACTCCAAGATCCCACACCCTATCAATACTCCTACAGACGTACAGTAAATAGGAAGCCTTAACTTGTGAGTACTTACAGAAATGGGAAATTTAAACTAGAAATTATATCAACTTAAGAGGGCCAAAATGAAGTGGTGAGGTTTGGAGCCTGAATTTGTAACCGAACAGCAAGTGGGGTTCTGCTGCCAGCTTCTACCCTCTAGGCAAAATTCTGAAGGCACAGGTTTGGTGCAAAAGGAAAGGAGTCTTTAGTCAGAAGCTATGCAATTGTGGAAGTCCAGCTATATACATGCATTAGTTGCTTAAGTCTATCAATTAATGTTGAATTTTTCTGTACAGAATCTCATAGCTAAAAATAAAATAGTTTTTCCCAAACACCTTGTGCATGTAAATCCATATAACCTATTATCGGCTATTCCTGTGGAATATATTGTCAATATATTTCAGTGATAGATTTATGTAGTGCCTTTTTTAGCATTCCTGTAAAAAAAAATTAAGACAGAAATATCTCTTTGTTTTTACCTGGAAAGATCAGGAATTTACTTGGACAGTAACACCCCAAGGATAGGTGGAGAGACCCACCTATTTGTCTTAGATACTAAAAACTGATTTGAATGGTGTGAATTTCCCAGAGATTCCACTTTAATTCAATATGGAGATGCTTTACTTTTTTGCCCCAGACTGTATTAACTCCCAAGATACCACATTTTACATATCACAACAGCTAGCCATAAAGGGACAGAGGGTCTCAAAGAACAAGTTTCAATTTTGTTTAACCCAGGTAAAGTACTTTGTTTATCTAATATATAAAGATGACTATGAATTAACCCTGAAAGACATAGAGGAATAATATCATTTCATCCTCAAAAACATAAGAAAACTGCGATGAGAGAGTAAGAAGTTAGGAAAACCCCTTGGCAAGTGGATTTGGGAAACTGAGACAGCTGAACACAATAGCTGAGCAATTTACAGTCAAATACAAAACATCACCTCCCTAGAGATAACATCTAGTTGTGTTTCAGCTCCAAGTCCAGCAAAGCAGCAAAACCAGGTGGGCAATGCTAGAACCAACTGCAATGGCCAAAGACCCCCTGCCCTGACACTGACCAATCGGAGAAGGCCATGACCCTGAAAAGGCACACTTGGAGAACTGATAAATAATCTACTGAAAACCCTCCTCTGAGACCTCTCCTAAGATTTACACCTGCGAGAAAGAGATAGAAACCTTAAGACAAATGACTCACAGCATGTGAGCTCTCCTTCTGGGGAGCACCCAGTGCTGTTCTCTTTCCTTTCTTACCTCTCAACTCCTTTCTTCACAGGCACACATCTCCTAAACTCTAAGGCAATGAGCACCTGGCATCTTGTCCCAGGCTAATTCCATGAACCTGCCCCTTTTCTCTGACTTCCCAGCCAAGTCTAGGCTCTCCTGCTGCTGCTTCTAATGCTAAGTCTTTCTCACCATTCTCAGCAGACCCATTCTCTCCCTTGAGGGCATATTGATAAAACTCTTACTCATCTGCTTTTGTCTGGCTGACATGTAATTCTTTATTGTGCTGGTGAGGAAAACTGAGCTTCCAGTAACAAAACAAACAAACACACACAGCTTGGAGGGTTTCTGGGTGTGACTGAATACTGTCACAATTAGATGCCATTTTTTTTTATTAATGGCCCAGCCTGTATATGTCTTATTAAAATAAAGTTGACCTGAACCAATTCAGTAAGACCCAGAAGAAAAACATGCTGTGAAATCTCTGTAGAATTATCTAAAATCCCACTCTGAGATACCTGAATTATAAACTTTCTAACTTTTTATACATGAAAATAAAGGAAATATTTAGAAGTTTTAATTAAAAAAATAGAGATTATCATAGATCTATAGGATATTATAGTCAGCATTTGGACCCAGTAGGAGCCAAAGGGCTTCCATCCTAGACAGCCACCTCTGCTGCAGCCATGTTGTGTAAACAAACAGAAAAGAGAGTTATGAGCTATTCTTTGTTTAAGTTCCTCATTCTGTTGAATCTCCACTCAGTTCTCATCACACTCAGCACTTCTGTCAGTCAGCTACTGGCTCTTGCCTTCTGCACATAATGTTACTTCAACTTGATGTAACGGTCTTAACCCAGCAACTTTGCTACCTTCTTCGCAGGATGAAGATATCTACAATTGTGTTCTGCTTACTGACCACCTTCTTCTTCCTACAAATGATTTACAGGAAACTCCTACTGATAATGCTGACTTAATTTGGTTTACAGAGAGATCTTTCCAAGGTGGAAGATAAACAGAGACAGTGCCGAGCTGGATATGCATTAACTTCCATGGTGGACATAATTCAAAGTTCTTATCTACCTGAAACAAGATCTTTCCAGCAAGCTGACTTGCTAACTCAGGATTGTCAATTGGCCAGCAATCAAGCAGCCAATATTTACACTGATGGCAGCTATGCCTTTAGTGTAGCTCAAAACTCTGGAATGTTGTGGAGGCAGCAAGCCTTTTTAACGTTCTCAGAGCAGCCATAAAAAACAGAAAATAGATTTCGGAATATTGGATGTCATACAGAAGTTGAAACAATTGCCAATCATCAACATTCTAGAACATTCTAAACCTGCCACCGTGAAAGCAATAGAAAACCATTTAGTTGATACTGCAGCTAGACAAGCAGCACTAAACAGCTAAATTATCTATACCTGAGACTACTCCTTGGTTCCCATGAAATCAACAAAAGACTCTATTGTTTGATTCCAATGGACAACCGCATAAGAAAAGAGGATATGCCAATAAAAAGGAGGAAGTTTTGACCCAGGCAAAAAGATATGGCTAGGACCCAATCAGAAATAAATCTTACCTGTAGGCACCCAGCTCCATATACTTCTACATATACATGAGCTAACACATTAGATTCCTAAAAAGATGATTTCATGGAATAAACAATATTACTGAAAACCTTCTATTGTAGCTCTTAAAGTATATAGCAGATGTTCTATCTATCTAAATATAATCTTGGAAAATAATTTCATGGGTCCCAAGGATATCTAAAACATCTTTTAGATCCAGTTGAGGTATGGTCATTTGATTTTGTCTAAATGCCACCATCTCAAGAATACAAATATGTGTTAGTTACGATTTGTATATTTTCTCACTGGCTTAAGACATTCCCTTTGCAGAAGAGCAACAGCCCTAAAAGTAAGTAAATTCTCGGGGGAAAAAAATCCCAGTGAGAGTTACAGTGACTGAGGGACTCATTTCACTGGGTGAATAATATGAGTTATTTGCAATATTTAACCTGGTCTACAGTATTTTTATTGTGCCTATTACCCCAGTTTTATGGATTGGTGGAACATATAAGTGGTAAAATTAAAAATCAACTAGGTGAATTTTCAGAAGCTTTTAATTTCCCTTGGCCAAAAGCTATCCCTATAGTGCTCCTCAACCTGAAATCTTCTCCTTTTGGTAGACATAGACTTTCTCCTTGTAGAATAGATACATAGGATGCCCTATGAATCTGGACTAAGGGACATATGAACAAATCTTTCTGAAAGGAGACATCCTACATTATTGTCAAGAGCTTATTAGTCAGCTTAAAGAGATTGATAAACTAGTAACAATTCATTCCACATGATGCTCTTGGAAGATGAAGACCACAATTTACAACCAGAAGATTTTGTCCATTGAGAAAGACTCTCTCCACCACGGTTGGAAGGGACCTTATCCCATGCCTATGAATGGACATCTGCCCCTGTCTCTGACATTTGCCTCCACTTACAGTGTAGCTTATTAACTAAAGATTCTCTCCAACATTGTTGGATGGGACCTTCTTGGATGCCTAACCATGAATGAACATCTGCCCATTAATTAAAGACTTTCTGCAACATTGTTAATTGAAGACTCTCTCCAAACTTGTTGCAAAAGGAACTTACCAGGTACCTAACTGCTAATGGACATCTGCCCATGTTTCCAACATCTGCCTCCACCTACAGTGGAGCTCAAAGACTTCTTAAGAATGCGAAGGTGTGACATCAGAGATAGACAGCTTTCCCAAGCCCAAGACTGACAAGGGCTGTATGCCTACAAATTATTGTTGGTCTTTA
>VMDR010015959.1:0-21695 GCA_007922815.1 Macrotus californicus | reverse complement strand
GTTGTTTGCTTAGTTTTTGTTTTCATTGTTTTTCTTTTCTTTTAGGTTCACTTGTTGATAGTTGTGAGTTTGTTGTCATTTTATTGTTCATATTTTTGATCTTCTTTTTCTTAGATAAGTCCCTTTAACATTTCATATAATAAGGGCTGGGTGATGATGAACTCCTCTAGCTTTACCTTGTCTGGGAAGTACTTTATCAGCCCTTCCATTCTAAATGATAGCTTTGCTGGATAGAGTAATCCTGGATGTAGGTCCTTGCCTTTCATGACTTCAGATACTTCTTTCCAGCCCTTTCTTGCCAGCAAGGTTTCTTTTGAAGAAATCAGCTGACAGTCTTATGGGCACTCCCTTGTAGGTAACTCTCTCCTTTCCTCTTGTTGCTTTTAAGATTCTCTCTTTGTCTTTAATCTTGGGTAATGTAATTATGATGTGCCTTGGTGTGTGCTTCCTTGGGTCCAACTTCTTTGGGACTCTCTGGGCTTCCTGAACTTCCTGGAAGTCTATTTCCTTCGCCAGATTGGGGAAGTTTTTCTTTATCATTTGTTGAAATAAGTTTTCAATTTCTTGCTATCGTTATTCTCCTTCTGGCGCCCCTATAATTCGGATGTTGGAATGTTTCAGATTGTCCCAGAGGTTCCTAAGTCTCTCTTCATTTTTTTGAATTCTTGTTTCTTCATTCTGTTCTGGTTGGATTTTTATTTCTTCCTTTTGTTCCAAATCGTTGCTTTGAGTTCTGGTTTCCTTCCTGTCACTGTTGGTTCCCAGAATATTTTGCTTTATTTCATTTTGGGTATCTTTCATTTGTTCTTTAATTTTTCATCCAAGCTCAGTCAGTTCTGTGAGCATTTTGATTACCAGGGCTTAAAATTCCCCATCAGATAAGTTGGCTATCCCCTCATCGCTTAGCTCTTTTTCTAGAGTTTTGATCTGTTCTTTCATTTGGGCCATATTTCTTTATTTCGTGGGACCTGTTAAGTTGTAAGGGGGCAGGGCCTTAGGTATTTACCTGGGCAGGGCAACCCTCCTTGCTGCCCTGCGTCACTGCCTGTGGGGGAGGGGCCAGAGAGGGAACAATGCAGCTCACCTACTCCTCTCTAGGCCACTTTGCAAGGACTCTTGGACTCTCTTGTGAGGCTGGGAGTTTCTCCCACCGGGGCCACCCCTGTGGTAGTCCATGTCCGCGCCTCACTGCAGTTTCTCTCAGCCAGCTCTGCCCCTCTCTGCGGCCTGACCTTGGGTTCTTACTGGTCTGGTTGTTCTGGTTGACTGTTTCTTTAACTCCATGGTTGTTGGAGTCCATGCAGTTTGATTTTCTGGCACTTCTGGTTGTTTATTGATTTTAGATTGGTTGTTATCCTCCTTTTGGTTGTTCAGGGAAGCGAAGGGTTTCTACCTACGCCTCCATGTTGGCTGGGACTCTCTCTGGCGTTTTTTTGTTTGTTTGTTTTATAATGGCCATCCTAATAAGTGTTAAGTAGTATCTCATTGTGGTTTTGATTTGCATTTCCCTTATAGTAAGTGATGTTGAGCATTTTTTATTTGGTTATTGGCCATTTGTATATTTTTTTTTGAGAAATGCCTAGTCATGTTGTTTATTCATTTATTAATTAGGTTGTTTTTTATTGTTGGGTGAGATATGATTTGCAAATATTTTTTCCATTCTGTGGGTTCCTCTTCACTCTCTTGGTAGTGTCCCTTGATGCACAAAGGTTTTTAATTTTGATGAAGTCCAATATATTTAATGTTTCTTTTGTTTCTGTGCTTTTGGTGCCAAATGCAAGAAATGATTGCCAAATTCACTGTCTTGCAGTTTTTCCCCTATGTTTTCTTCTAAGAGTTGTATAGTTTTAGCTTTTACATTGAGATATTTTATCCATTTTGAGTTAATTTTTGTATGGTATAAAGTAAAAGTCCAACTTAATTTGTTTTTTTAAATTCTATTACAATTCTCCCAACTTTCCCCTGTTGCTCACCCCTTTACCACCCCCCACTCCTACAGTCAGTCCCTACCATGTCCATTGGTCATTTATACCTGTTCCTTGACTAGACCCTTCCCCTTCTTTTCCCCCTTATCCCTTTCCCCCCTCCCCTCTGGTCACTGTCAGTCTGTTCGCTGTTTCCATGCCTCTGGTTCTGTTTTGCTTTTTTGTTTGTTTTGTTGATTAGGTTCCTCTTATAGGTGAGGTCTTATGGTATTTGTCTTTCACCGCCTGTCTTATTTCACTTAGCATAATGCTCTCCAGTTCCTCCATGCTGTGGCTAAGGGTAGGAGCTCCTTCTTTCTTCCTGCTGCATAGAATTCCATTGTGTAAATGTACCACAGTTTTTTGATCCACTCATTTACTGATGGGCACTCAGGCAGTTTCCAGCACGTGGCTATTGTAAATTGTGCTGCTGAGAACACTGAGGTACATAGGTTCTTTTGAATTAGTGATTCAGGATTCTTAAAGTATAATCCTGGAAGTGGAATTACTGGATCAAAAGACATTTCCATTTTTAGTTTTTTGAGGGAATTCCATACTGTTTTCCACAGTGGCTACACCAGTCTGCATTCCCACCAACAGTGTACTAGGGTTCCCTTTTCTCCACATCCTTGTCCTCCACAGCCCTTATTGTTTGTTAATTTGTTATTGATGGCTGTTCTGACTGGGGTGAAGTGGTGTCTCATTGTAGTTTTAATTTGCATCTCTCTGATGGCTAGTGATTTGAGCATTTTTTCATATGTCTATGGGATATTTGTATGTCCTTCTTGGAGAAGTGTCTGTTCAGGTCCTTTGCCCATTTTTTAATTGGGTTGTCTGTCTTCCTGCTATTGAGTTGTATGAGTTCAAATAGATCAAAATATATAAAGAGATATCATTGTCCGAGATATCATTGGCAAATATATTTTCCCATATGGTTGGTTCCCTTTTCATCTTGATGATGTTTTCTTTAGTTGTGTAGAAGCTTTTTAATTTGATGTAGTCCCATTTGTTTATTCTTTCCTTTATGTCCCTTGTCCTAGAGGATGTATCGGCGAAAATATTGCTGCGTGGGATATCTGAGATTTTACTGCCTATGTTTTCCTCTAGGACTTTTATTGTGTTCTGGTGTATGGTATAAGTTGGTGGTCTTGTTTCTTTTTTTTGCATGTACCATTGCAGTTCTCCCAACACCATTTGTTGAAGAGGTGATATTTACTCCATTTTATGTTCCTGCCCCCTTTGTCAAATATTAGTTGTCCCCAGAGACATGGGTTTGTTTCTGGGCTCTCTGCTGCATTCCATTGATCTGTGTGTCTGTTCTTATGCCAGTGCCAGTGTTTTTTTATTACAGTGGCCTTGTAATACAGTTTGATATCAGGTATTGTGGTCCCTCCTACTTTGTTCTTCTTTCACAAGATTGCTGAAGCTATTTGGGATCATTTTTGGTTCCATATAAAGTTTTGAAATATTTGTTCTAAATCTATGAAATATGTCATTGGTATTTTTAATAGGGATTATGTTGAATCTATAGATTCTTTGGGTAATATGGACATTTTAATGATGTTAATTCTTCCAATCCATGAACATGGTATATGCTTCCATTTATTTGTATCTTCCTCAATTTCTTTCTTCAGTGTTCCGTATGTTTTCTGAGTACGGGTCTTTTACCTCCTTGGTTAAGTTTATTTCTAGGTACTTTATTTTTCTTGTTTGTGTAGTAAATGGGATGCTTCCCCCTAGTTTCTGTTTCTGATATTTCATTGTTGCTGTACAAAAATGCCTTCGGTTTCTGAATATTGACTTTGTATTTATTGGTTTCTTTGTTTGTTGTATTTTTACCTGGTTTTGGAATTAGGATGATACTGGCTTCATAAAAAGAGTTTGGGAGTCCTCCCTCTTCTTGAATTTTTTGGAATAGTTTGAGAAGGATAGGAGTTAGCTTTGCCCAAAATGTTTGGTAAAATTTGCCTGTGAAGGTGTTCAGTCCAGGACTTTTGTGTGCTAGGAGATTTTTTATTACTGTTTCAACTTCACTAGTTTTTATCAGTCTATTCAGGCTCTGTGCTTTTTGATTCTGTTTTGGAAGATTATATGTTTCTAGAAATTTGTCCATTTCGCTCAGGTTGTCAAATTTCTTGGCAAATAGTTGTTCTTATTAATTTCTTACAATACTTTCTGTGGTATCAGTTGTAATTTTTCCTCTTTCATTTCTGATTTTATTTATTTGGGTTCTCTCTTTTTCTTTATGAGTCTGGATAAAGGTTTGTCGATTTTGTTTATCTTTTCAAAGAACCAGCTCTTGGATTTATTGATCCTTTGAATTGTTCTTTTATTCTCTATGTCATTCAATTCTGCTCTGATGTTGGTTATTCCCTTCTTTCTACTTGCTCTGGGCTTTGTTTGTTGTTGTTCATCTAGTTCTTGTAGGGTTAGGTTGTTTATTTGAGATTTTTCTTTTTTCTTTTTAAAGATTTTATTTATTTATTTTTAGATTGCGGAAGGGAGAGAGAAAGAAAGGGAGAAAAGCATCACCATGTGGTTGCCTCTTGTGCGCCCCCTACTGGGAACGTGGCCCGCAACCGAAGCATGTGCCTTGATTGGGAAAAGGACTGGCAACCCTTTGGTTTGCAGGGCGGCGCTCAATCCACTGAGTCACACCAGCTAGGGCTATTTGAGATTTTTCTATCTTTTTTAGTTAGGCCTGTATTGCTCTGAACTTCACTCTGGGGACTTGCCTTTGCTGTGTCTCATAGGTTTGGGGCTGTTGTGTGTTCACTTTCATTTGTTTCCAAAAACTTTTTGATTTCTTCCTTGATCTCATTGTTAACCCATTTATTATTCAATAGCACGTTATTCAGTCTCCATTAATTTCAATGTTTTTGAGTTTTTTTCCTTGAGGTTGGTTTCTGGTTTCAAGCCATTGTGATCCGTGAAGATGCTTGATATGATTTCAGTATTCTTGGATTTGTTGAGGCTTGCTTTGTGATCTACCATGTGGTCTCTCTTTGAAAATGTACCATGTGCTTCTTTGTGTATTTTGCTTCTTGGGGTGAAGGGTTCTGTATATATCAGTTAAGTCCATTTGATCTAGAGTGTTGTTCAATGCCACAACATCCTTGTTGATTCTTTGCTTGGAAGATCTATCCACTGTTGACAATGGGGTATTAAAACCCCTACTATGAGTATGTTGCTATCGATATCTTTCTTGAAGTCCTCCAGTATTTTTCTTATATATTTGGGTACTCCTGTGTTGGGTGCATATATGTTTAAAAGGGTTATATCTTCTTGATGGATTTATTCCCTTAAGTATTATATAGTGTCCCTCTTTGTCTCTTTTTATGGCCTTTGTTTTGAAATCTGTTTTGTCTGATATAACTATTGCTACCCCAGCTGTTTTTCTTTTGTCTGTTTGCTTGGAATATTTTTTTTCCATCCCTTTACTTTCACTCTGTGTAGATCTTTTGTTCTGAGGTGGATCTCTTGTAGACAGCATATATGTGGGTCATGTTTTCTTATCCATTCAGCTACCTGTATGTCTTTTGATTGGAACATTTAATCCATTTACATTTAATGTTGTTATTGATAGGTACTTATTCATTGCCATTTATTCCCTTTGTACCTGTGTTTCTCTTTTTCTCTCTCTCATCTTCTTAAAGCATTTCCTTTAGCGTCTCTTGCAATGCTGGTTTGGTGGAGATGTATTTTTTTTGCCATTTTTTTCTGGGAAACTCCTTATTTAGCCTTCCATTTTAAATGAGAGCATTGCTGGGTAATCTTGTTTGCAGGTCTTTGCTTTTCACTACTTGGAATATTTCCTGCCATTCCCTTCTGGCTTGTAGTATTTCTGTTGAATATTCAGCAGATAGCTTTATTGGGGCTCCATTGTATGTTACTTGCTGTATCCCCCTTGCTGCCTTTAAAATTCTCTCTTTGTCTTTAAATTTAGCATTTTAATTATGATGTGTGTTGGAGTGGGCCTCTTCGGGTTCATCTTGATTGGGACCCTCTGTGTTTCCTGGACTTGCGTGACTTTTTCTTTCATCAAGTTAGGGAAATTTTCATCATTACTGTTTCAAACATGATTTTTATCCCTTGCTCCTCCTCTTCTCCTGGTATCTCTATGATACAGATATTATTATGTGTCATGTTGTCCTGCAGCTCCCATAAAACCTCTTCATTCTTTGTTAATCTCTTTTTGTGTTGTTTCTCTGTCAGGGGATTTTTGTCCTCCAGTTTGCTGACTTGATTCTCTACTTCATTTAGCCTGCTCTTAACTCCTTCTACTGTGTTCTTCATTTCAGATATTGTATTATTGATTTCCTCCTGTCTCTTATTGATAGTTTTTATGTCCTTTGTCATACTGATGTAGTTCACAGTAAGTTCCTTGTAGCTTCACTGATGTTCTTTGTAGTTCTCACTGAGCTCCTTGAGCATCCTCATAACTATTATTTTGAACTCAATGCCTGATAGTTTACTTGCCTCTATTTCACTTAGCATTTTTTTCTGGGAAATCCCCCTTTCCTTTTGATTGGGGATTATTTCTTTGTCTCCCTGTTTTATTTTATTATTTTATTTTAAAAATATATCTTATGGATTATGCTATTATAGTTGTCCCATTTCCCTGCCCTTTATTTCCCTCTGACCTGCACCCCACCTCCCACCCGCATCCGCCCCCCCCTTTAGTTCATGTACGTATAAGTTCTTTGGCTTCTCTATTTCCTAAACTATTCTGAACCACCCCCTGTCTATTTTGTACTGACCATTTATGCTTCTTATTCCCTGTACCATTTCCCCCATTCTCCCCGCTCTACCTCCCAGCTAATAACCCTCCATGTGATCTACATTTCTGTGATTCTGTTCCTGTTCTTGTTGTTTGCTTAGTTTATTTTTGTTTTTCTTTTGTTTTTTTAGGTTCTGTTGTTGATAGATGTGAGTTTGTTGTCATTTTACTGTTCATATTTTTGATCTTCTTCTTTTTCTTAGGTAAATCCCTTTAACATTTCATATAATAAGGGCTTGGTGATGATGAACTTCTCTAGTTTTACCTTATCTGGGAAGCATTTTATCTGCCCTTCCATTCTAAATGATAGCTTTGCTGGGTAGAGTAATCTTGGATGTAGGTCCTTGCCTTTCATGACTTCAAATAGTTCTTTCCAACTCCTTCTTGTCTGCAAGATTTCTTTTGAGAAATCAGCCAATAGTCTTATGGGGACTCCTTTATAGGTAACTATCTCCTTTTCTCTTGCTGCTTTTAAGATTCTCTCTTTATCTTTGATCTAAGGTAATGTAATTATGATGTGCCTTCGTGTTTGCTCCCTTGGGTCCAACTTCTTTGGGACTCTTTGGGCTTCCTGGACTTCCTGGAAGTCTATTTCCTTTGCCAGATTGGGGAAGTTCTCCTTCATTATTTGTTCAAATAAGTTTTCAATTTCTTGCTGTTCCTCCTCTCCCCTGGCACTTCTGCGATTTGGATGTTGGAATATTTCCCAGAGGTTCCTAAGCCTCTCCTTGTTTTTTTGAATTCTTGTTTCTTCATTCTGTTCTGGTTGAATGTTTACTTCTTCTGCTCCAAATCATTGATTTGAGTCCTGGTTTCCTTCCCTTCACTGTTGGTTCCCTGTCTATTTTTCTTTGTTTCAATTTGCATAGCCTTCACTTTTTCCTGTATTTTGTGACCATACTCAACCATTTTTGTGAGCATCCTGATTACCAGTGTTTTGAACTGTGCATCTGATAGGTTGGCTATCTCTTCATTGCTTAGTTCTATTTTTGGAGCTTTGATCTGTTCTTTCATTTGGGCCATATTTTTTGTTTCCAAGTGCCTGTTATGTTCTAAGAGGCGGAGCCTTAGGTATTCCACAGGGTGGGGCAACCATGTTGCTGCATTGTGGCACTGTATGTGGGAGAGGGGTCAGAAAAGGAACAAGGCCACTTGCCTAGCTCTCAGCCAGCTTTTGGTCCCTTCCCCCATTCCCCACAAGCAAATTGGGCCTTTCTTGTGCTGATTACTGAGTGGGTGGGTTTGTGTACATTCTGGGATCCAGTGAGTCTGTCCAATGAACTCTCCTGTGAGGCTGGGAGTTTCTCCCTCCACCGCAACCCCCACAGGTTTTTACCACCAGAAGATTTGAGGCTTTATTTCCCCACCATGGAACCCTGGGTTATGTGATCTGTCTTGCTCCCCAGTGGTTCTTTCCACTTATTTGTACGCAAATGTGGGACGACTCAGTCTACCAGCTGCACCTTGCCCGTTCTGGTCCACCAGCTGTCGCCTCACCCACCTGATTCTACAGCTGCCGCCTTGCCACAGATCCTCTCTGCCCCAGCTGCCCATCCCCACCCCTCTTACCAGTCTGAATGATTGTTTCTTCTTTAACTCCTTGGTTGTCGGACTTCCATACAGTCTGATTTTCTGGAAGTTCTGGTTATTTTTTGTTTTTAAATTTGTTATTGTCCTTCTTTTGGTTGTGTGAGGAGACAAAGTGAATCTACCTATGCCTTCATCTTGGCCAGAAGTCCAGATTCTCCATATCCTCAGTTTTAGGTGACTCTTGTTTGTTTCTGCCTCTTAGATTGATCTGCTTTGACTCCCTGTCTTTTGTGGTATGACCTTCTGTGGTAGGAGACCTGTGGGATTCAGTGGTGCAGTCTCCTTGATCTCCTGAGCTTGATGCTCTTGGGATGCCCTTTATGCCATTTATGTGGGCTTTCTGGTTGTAATTGGGTTTTGGTTATTGTTGGATCATTCTTTGGTGGGTCCTTCCCTCTGGCTGGCTGGCTGAAAGTCATTCCGCCCACCACATCTTGTATGCTGTTGTACAGATGCTACTGGAATAAAACCAAATGCCCAGGAAACAGACCAATACCTGCAAAGATAACCCCCACCCACAATCACAATATCAACAGCCAATGGTAAGAAAAGTGTGAAGCGATTAAGACTACTTATAAGAAAGGAAAAATGAATATGAAATTACGACTGAAAGGCAAATGATTTTGAGAGGGTAGAAGGAGGAGCAAAAATAAGAGTAGAGAATAGAGAAGGTGAAGAAAGAAAGTAAAATTTACATCATAAATAAAAAAGGGACGGAAGAAAGCAGAAATGAGTAAGAGAAGGAATGCATATAGTATTAAGTTTAAACAGAAATTTAAAAATATATAGTGAGAGAGAGAAAAATAGGAACCGAATTGGAGAAAAAGACACACCACAGCACTGTCAACGACAAATGAGCAAAGATCAATACAGGTGGGATGGGAATAAGAGGGAAAAGGAAAGAGGGAAAAGCCTAAGAGTTGTCTAGAGGAAAGAAGTGATCGTGAGAGGATGGAGGGAGAAGGGATACTAAGAGTGAGGAAGGAAGGCCAGGCCAAGACAGGGAAAAATTAAAATTTAAAACAAAATAAAGAAAGGACCAGACGAAAGAAAAGTGAAGTAGGAGAGGGGAACAGTAAAGTTTGAGATTTGAAATACAAAAATAGTGAAAATCTGGAAATAAAATTGAAGCACTGCAGCCACCACCACCATGTCCACAACCAATGTGTAAAGACTGATAAAGGGGGAGAGAAAATAAGGGTATTTTAATAACAAGAAAAAGAATGTGAGATGACCAACGACAAGAAAAATGGCTTTGAGAGGCTGGAGGGGGAGAAATAGTGAGAGTATGGAATGGAAACAAGTCATAGCAAGGGAGAAAATAAAACTTAAAATGAAAATAAAAAGAGAACAGAAGAAGGTAAAATTGAGTAAGAGAAGGGAGGAGCCAAATATGAGATTCGAAATAAACCATAATGTAAAAACTAGTGGCCTAATAGGCACAAACTTGAAGTACAGGAAATGAATGTTATAAAAGCTATGCAGGAGAGAAAATGATGCAAATCATGAAGATGACTGCGGTGGGATTCATTTCAGTGGAAGCTAGGGTTTAGCACTGTCTTCTCTTTCTGGATCCACCCCTGGTGATGTCAGATAGTGTCCCAGCTTGGCCGTAGGCACCTATTCGAGACCACCAGGCATCCACAGTCTGTGGCTCTGTCCTTCAGCTGTTAATCTAGTCACTCTGCAATCAGCAGTCAGACTTAAGCTCCACAGAGTGGGGCAGAGTAACTCCTGGGGGCAGGGCTATTGCCTCCCCTCAGGCTGATGCCACTCAGAGGGGAGTGCTCTGCCTGAGCAAGACGGCTCCTGCAGAATGGGGAAGGGGTCAGCCCCAGGATCCTGGTGGCTGCTCCCTCAGTTCTCTCCCCAAAGCCACCATCCCAAGACTCTCCCCAAGCGTCTCTAGTCCACTCTACTCCCCCTTTGCCGCAGCCCAGGGTAAGTGGCTGAAAACGAAATTTTGTGCGTTGGCCATTTAAGAGGCTCTCTGTGTCTTCAGCTGTCTCTCCCTGGCAGACAGAAACCCTGCCACTTTTCACAGCTGGATGTTATCTGGGTTCCTTTCCAGCTCTGGTGCTGTAGGTAGGGGAGCCCAGGTTGGGGTTTAGACCCACACTTCTCAGGGGGAAGCCCCCGGCTGCTGAAACGTTCCTCCAGCACTTCAGCTGCCGCCTGTGGGAGCCCAGCCAGTCCCCTCGTGTCTCTTCCGCTCTTCCTCCCAGACACACTGTGGTGAAGTGGTTTCTTCTGTCTGTCCGTGGTTATGAGGCTTCTCTGCAGCTATCGTTCAGCTGGTTGTTCAGGGTGATTTGTCTGCAATTCCATGTTGTCCTGGGAAGAGGTTAGTGCAGCTTCCACTTCCCTGCCGTCTTGGATCTCCAACTTCATTCTTTCGCATGTAGATAACCAGTTTTCCCAGCACCATTTGTTGAAAAGGTTCCCCTTCCCCACATTGAACGGTCTTGGCACCCTCGATGAAAATCATTTGAATGTATGTGTGAGGGTTTGTTTCTGGACTCCCTAAATTGGTCTGGGTACCTGTCTTTATGTCTGACTGCACTGCTTTGGTTTCTGTGTCTTTGTAGTAACTTTTGATATCAGAAATTGAGTTTGTCAATTTTGTTCTTGTTAAAGTCTGAGATAAGTTTTAGTACTACTTGCTGTTTGATCCCCCTCCTACCACTTTTCTCTCATGTACCCTTGTCTAAAGTGTTTCCTCTAACAGTTCTACCTGGATGTCTTTCTTTCTTCATCTGTTATAACCTCACTTCAATGCCAGTTTTCTTTCCCTCTTCCACTCTTTTCCCCTTAATTTAGATGACTTTTTATTTGTGTGTGTCCAGGCCACAGCTGTCATTTGAAGGTCTTAACCCTCCTAGATGACCAAAGAGAGAGAGATTTGATCATCTATTGTCCCCAGCTTTGAGTCTAGTACAGTCTCTTTTGGAACTTTCAGGGCTAAAAGTCACTTTTACTGTTATTTCATTACTTAGACTGGCTGTCTCGTCTTTGCACTGCAGTCAGAAGAAAGCTGAGACAGTGGTGGAATGATGGACAAGATGAATTACTGTGGTATAGGAAAAGAGCATTATATTGGAGGCCCAGAGCGGGGTGCCCTAGCTCTGCATCTGTCACTAACTAACAGTGAGGCAACATGGCCTCTCTTATTGAATTTACTGGTAAGTTTACTTAGCTGTACAGTAAGGATAGTTGGACTAGATGGTCTCTAAGTTCTGAAAAGTTTATTTTTACTTTTTGCAAGACCGTTTTTTAGAGGGAAGAGGAATTTAAGCAGGTTTTAATGGATGAATAGAATTTAGGTAAGAAAGAAAGAGAGACTTCAGGAGATTTAAAACAAAAAAATGAAAGTATATTTAGGAGTCAATGAAAATAACAATGACCAGACTTTTTATTAAGTGAGGCTGAATTGTTGGATATCCCCATCGAGCAAGAATTAATCTTGACCTCTATCTCACAGGATATATAAAAATCAATTCCAAATGACCTGAAATCTAAATAAGAAAGGTAAAACAGTAAAGCTTCTGGAAGAAAACATATATAATAGCTGCACGACCTTAGGCTAAACAAAGATTTCTAGAACCAAAAAAAAAAAAAAAGAAGAAGGGAAGGTTGATAGATTGGGTTAAGTACTATTGAGAACTATGGTTTATCAAAAGACACCATTAAGAAAGTAAAAAGAAGAAAAATATTTGAAATATACCTGACAAATGACTGTATGGAGAATATACAAAAATGTCCCACAGATCAATAAGAAAATGCAGACGACCGAATAAAAAAAGTGGACAAAGACTTAAAGTGGCATTTCACAAAGACAGATATCTAAATGGCCAATAAAGACATGAAAGGTGCTCAATATCGTTAGAGAAAAGCAAATTAAAACTACAGTGAGCCAAGAAACACCTGAAAAATTCCTCAGCATCGTTGTCATTAGAAAAATACAAATCAAAACCACAGTGAGATACTAGTTCGTACGTAACATCTACTAGGATGGCTATAATTTCTTTTTAAAAAAGGAAATGACAGGTGTTGGCTACGGTGTAGAGAAATTACACCGTAATGAGAATGCAAAAATGGCTCAGCCCCTGTGGAAGGTAGTTTGGCAGTTCTTCACAAAGTTAAACGTAGAGTGACCGTGTGACCCTGCAGTTCCACTCCTAGGTGCGTATTGAAAAGATTGGAAAACAGGGACTAGAATAAGTATATGTTCACACACTATTCACAATAGCTAAACAGTGAAATACCTACAATGTCCATCAATAGAGGAATGAATAAACAAAATGATGATACACACGTACTATAACAAAACCTTATTCACCTGTAGAGAGGAGTGAAGTACAGATACATCCTGCAATGTAGATGAATTTCAAAAACATGCGAAGTCTGGCTGGAAAAAGTCCAGCCATTGTTACTATAATGAAGATGTTTTGCATGACATTGACGTGACCTGGCTGCCAAGGAGCGAGAACTGGAATGCACATGCATGAACAATGATGACTTCACTGCACTAGTCAGTGGGTGGTAGATGCTGCTGAGTGAGCATGTGTACTGTGTGGCTGTCACATTGAAAATGACTGAGCAAGTAGAGCAACGAATCTGCATCAAATTTTGCATTAAGTTTGAACATTCCTCCATGGAAACTATTCGGATGATTCAGAAGGCCACAGCTGTGGGCAACTGGTGATTGGCAGCTTTATCACGACAACACACCTGCTCATGCATCATGTCTCATGCAGAGTTATTTGGCAAAACATCAAATCACCCAGGTGACTCAACCCCACTACAGCCCATATTTGGCACCCTGTGACTTCTGGCTTTTCCCAAAACTAAAATCACCTTTGAAAGGGAAGAGGTTTCAGACCATTGATGAGATTCAGGGAAATACAACAGGGCAGCTGATGGCGACTGGAAGAACTGTGTGAGGTCCCAAGGTGCCTACTTTGAAGGGGACTGAAGTGTCATTGTCCTGTGTTCAATGTTTCTTGTATCTTCTTCAATAAATGTCTCTATTTTTCATAGCACCTGGCTGGATACCTCCTGGACAGACCTCACAGACTAAGTGAAAGAAGCCAGACACAAAATGTTACATAAAGTGTGATTTCTTTTATGTGACGATCCAGAATAGAAAAATCAGTAGCAACAGAACACAAACTGTTGGTTTCCAGGAGCTAGGGGTGCATGGGGGGGTTGGGGATGAGGAGACAAATAGAGAAAACTGACTAATGTGTAAAGGGTTTTACTTTGAAGTGATGGGAATGTTTGGAACTAGATAGAGGTGGTGATGGCACTGCATTGTGAATGTACTAATTGCCACGGAACTGTTCACTTTGAAATGGTTAATTTTATGTTATATAAATTTCCCCTCAGTAAATTACCTTAAAAACAAACACAAACTATGCACCCTGACCAGTGTGGCTCAGTTGGTTGGACGTCATCTGCAAAGCGAACGGTCGCCAGTTGATTCCCATCAGGGCGCATGCCTGGGTCGTGGGCCTGGTCCCCCATCAGGGTGTCAGAGGCAATCAATTGATGTTTCTCTCACATACCGATGTTTCTCTCCCTCCCTTCTCCTCTCTCCAAAAATAAGTAAATAAAATCTTAAAGAAAAAAAAAGAAACTACGAGATACCACTGTGTGTGTGTGTGTGTGTATTTCCACTACATTTGGGTAAAATGAGGAAGACTGTCATTTCCCAGTGTTGGTGAGGATGTGGGGCACCTGGAGCCCTTTTGCACTGCTGGTGGGAGTGTCACTAGCACTAAACACATCCCCTCTTCTGACCCCAGCATTCCGCTCCTGCCTGCTGTCTGCTGAAGAGAAATGAACACGCATGGCCACCAAAAGATTAGGTACTAAAGGTTCTTAGCAGCTTTATTCATCACAGCCTAAATGATGAACACCCTAAATGTCTTCTCAGGTAGAATGGATGAAGAAATTGTGCTATATTCACACATGGAATACTATACAGCAATTAAAAATATGGCCCATGCTACACGCACAACAAAGATCAGTCTCACATAAATAATGCTGAGTGAAAGAAGCCAGACCCTGAAGAGTATACTTACAGTCTACTTATATGAAGTTCAAGAACAGGCAAACTGCTAACCTTTGCTGGGAGAGTAGGAGGGTTGGCAGTTATTGACAAGGGAGCTCAAGAGAGTCATCTGGAGTGCTGGCAATAAGTGTGTAGCTGGGTCGGAGTGTAGTGGTCACACAGGTGCATATTCATATGTACAGAATACCCAGTCTGTGCACTTGAGACCTGTTCACTTGTATTATGTTCTACCTTAATAAAAAACAGTCACTGTAACTAGGGTAGACGTTCTTGCAGGGAAGCAGTAGAAGAGAATGTTTAAGTGAGGTTATTAAAGGCCTTGAGTGGCAGCGAAGTAGAAGATGTTTGAATTCAGTGGTGTGACTGTTGTGGGCTCGAGGGAGGGAAATGACACAATGGAAGCAGCTTTCAGGGAAACAGATCTTTGGAGATGTGCCGGGTGGACTGAGGACTGGTCTGCAAGTGGGTGACTGTTGCAATGACTGGAATTAGGGTAATGCTGGTTTTTTTCTCTTGACTAATGTCTTTTAAAACTTTTTAAAATTGCAGTTGACATTCAGTGTTATTTTATATTAGTTTCAGGTGCACAGCATAATGGTTAGGCAGTCATGTACTTTACAAAGGGATCTCCCTGATGTTTCCAGTACCCACCCGCACCACATACAGCTATTACAATATTACTGACTATATTCCCTATGCTGTACTTTACATCTCCATGGCTTTCGTAACCACCCATCGGTATTTCTTAACCCTTCACCTTTTTCACCCAGCCCCCCCAACCCCCCTCTCCTCTGGCAACCATCAGTCTGTTCTCTGTATCTGTGAATCTGTTTCAATTTTGTTCGTTTATTTTATTCTTTAGAGTCCACATATAAATGAACTCATGTTGTATTTGTCTTTCTCTGACTGACTTATTGGGTGATGCTATTTTAAGTGGAAACTCAGAAAGAAGAATTAGTGGGGCTGGTGACTGGTTGCACGAGGACAGCAGAGGACCACAGGGCAAGGGTGACTGAGTGTCCGTGCTTAGATGGCTAGGAAAATGATGGTCCCAATAACAGAATTGAGAAAGCCGGGAGGAGGAATCAGTTTGGGAGGTAAAAACATGTGGTTTTTGGTGCTTAATTCTGAAGTGGTGACAGCAATTGTGGGCTCAGAAGAGCAGCCAGGGCTCTTCAGATACAAATCCGAAAATCACCCACATACAGATTATTTTGAGCAGATGAGATCCCTGGAAGAAAGTGTAACAGAGGGATTGCAGAAGGTCAGCCCTTAGAAAGGACAGAGGTGGTGGGGGAGAGGACACTGTGGTTGTGGACAGAATCAGGATTAACGGAACAGAATCAGGATCACGTAAGCCAAAGCAAGAGAGAGTGGGGGCGGGGAGTGAGGATGTGAAGGGAGAAGATACAGAAACAGGAGAGGAAAAAGAAAGACAGAATGTCATGGAGAGCAGGGGTAACTGAGGCGATGTGGTCTTGGAGAAGGGAAGAAACAGGATCTGGAAGCACAGGCAGAGGACTTAGCCTTGGGCAGCTTTACCTGGGAAGAACTCAGGTGTATGTAATCAGGTCACAGGAGTTTGTCAGCATCTTCAGGGACTTCCTCTTGCAGTATTCTTTGTCCTCTGAGTAGGACCTGAGGGAGTCTCGGGTGGAAACGAGTGTGACTGTGGGAACTGTGGAGTTGCAGGGATTTGCACTGATTTTCGGCTCCAAGCAGCACCCTTTTCTCTGTGGAAGGGATACAGAAGTTTAAGACACCATCCATGACCTCTGGGGATTTATATGGTGCAACTCAACAATAATTAAGAGCCAAAAGAAATGTGAATAGGATGTTTTGAATCCTATGTCATTTTCTAGCTTGTAACTTTTGGCTACATTAGATCTCTGTACCTCTGTTTCTTCATCTGTTAAACGGGGATAATTTAATAACATCTAGCTCATAATTGGTTGGGGCGATTAAATGAGCTAATACAAGCAAGGTGCTTGTAACGATGCCTGAAACATAGTAAGTACATGATAAATGTTAGCTAAGATCATGGTAAATCTAGGAGTTCACCAGGGAAAAAATTAGCAAAGGCTGGTGGGAAGGCTCTATGGAGGGATGGGGGTTTATGGAGGGTGACTCAGGGATAGACAGGAGGAAAGGAATGAGGAAGAAGGCATTCTTGGTTGGGTAAAACATTCTGAGTAAAGCCTTAGATCAGTAAAGCCACTGTCCTTTCATGTGAATTTTTTCAGTGACTCAGACGATTCCTGGTGGGAGTACTGGGAGTCAGAGCAGGGCAGGAGGATGGGTAACTGACACCTGTCCTAATGAAAGAAGTGTGTGTTGAGGGGTCAGAGCTCTGGTTGTGCTTTTGTCCTGGCCCTGTGACTTCGGGCAGGTTGTCCAATCCCTTAGGGCCCCAAGCCTCCTAATCTGTACACTGAAATGGACTAGATCTGTAAATCCCTTGCAGCTCTAAAATTACATGCTTCGTATGTGAAAATGATTTTTTTGACCGTACCGCATGTAGGACAGACAGTGTTGGTTTTTGGCACAGCATGAAGCTAACAAGTCCGTGTGGGGGCAAACTTGCGGCTCTGGCCTCATTAGTCCTGTGCTGTAAGTGAGTAAGCAGAGCGGCCTGCCTGTGGACACTGCTGACTGCCTTTGCAATCACCAGCACTCGAGAAATCTGGGATCTCTGTGGGTGTATTTATAAAAGGGGCCCTTGGGCATCTCACTCCCAAACTATTCAGGGTTAACTCTACTACTGTTCTCTTGAGGAGCTGGGTTTTATGGGTACTTGCCTTGAAGTGGACCCTGCGGGCTAAGTAGGAGGGAAAGAACAATTGCTAGCCTTTTGAAATAAATTGTCCGGATGGTCTTTGTGGAACTCACCAAACCAAGGAAAGAGCAGCACCAGGAGCACCAGATGAACTGCCAGGGACACCCTAAAGCTTTCATGGTTGGACTCACGCTCCAGGTTCCTTTCCTGGCAGTAACCGAACACTGTGGCTTTTGACATTAGGGGGTCTTTTGTGTCAAGGCATGGGTTTAAATAACGCAGGACTCTATTTAAACATAAGAAAATGGGCATTCAAACACCATGCTCAGAAATCATTTGCTGTTTCGGCACTACTTCACTTTTTCTCTTCAGAAGGGGACTGTGGTTTGTGACTGTTTTCACTCCTAGCCCTTCCTGGTGTGAGCCCCTCTCGGGTGCCTGCAGGCCTCCGCTGTCCTCCCCTGCAGGGCCGCTGCCCAGAGGGGGTCCCCCCAATTCCTCTCCCCTTTGCTTTTCCTTGCTGCTGAGAGGGAGGTACGTAGAGCAGAGTCTGCCCTCTCCACGGAGAAAAGTGTTTTGCATTTCTCCCTGGCAGGAGCTTGGCCATAAAAGAAGGTACTTCTGGGCTTTTATACTGGATGGATTTTACACAACTTGGTGAATTGAAAAATATCTTGAAATGGAAGAGCCAAAGCAGATGGAAGCTATTTTATCTATATTTTGTGCCTCTGAAGTTTGGAAAGGTTTAGTGCTTTCAGAAGCAGAAATTTGAAAAGAGTGACAGCTTACCCTTGTGTTGTCCTTGGAAGTTAGAGTATTTCTTTGGGGAGTGGAGCTATTGGAGAGGAAGGTGACTGGAGCATATACAGAGTCCAAAGCTAACACCACTGGGTAATGATAAATATGCCTTATTAGTTTAGAATAGAAGTTCCTTGAGGGTATGGAATTATCTTTGTAGTTTTATGTGGTTCCTAACAGTGAGTTGCATATAAGTAAATAATAAATACTAGCATTCGGGAGGCTCCCATCTTTTGATCTTCTGGCTGCTCGTTCCCCTGAGGGGTGGTAATGAACATGACCTAGTCCATTCATGCCACAGATTTTTCTGTTGAGAAAATAACTGTGTCATGGAAGGAACTATGTGTCGCAAAGGCTGTGAATACAGGTTGAGTGAGATGGTTTATTCTGGCCTCTTTTTGGAGCAGTGATTGATTAATGCTGCCTGTGTGCTTTTTCTTTCAGAGCTGACCTGTCCTGGACGCAGCATAACTAACGAAGCTGCTGCAGGATGAGAAGATGGCAGCGCGGCTGCTTGCACCACCAGGCCCTGATAGTTTCAAGCCTTTCACCCCTGAGTCTCTGGCAAACATCGAGAGGCGCATTGCCGAGAGCAAGCTTAAGAAACCACCAAAGGCCGATGGCAGTCATCGGGAAGACGATGAGGACAGCAAGCCCAAGCCAAACAGTGACCTGGAGGCAGGGAAGAGTTTGCCTTTCATCTATGGGGACATCCCACAAGGCCTGGTTGCGGTTCCCCTGGAGGACTTTGACCCATACTATTTGACGCAGAAAGTGAGTTGCAGGAGGAGGAGGAACAGCTTCAGATACCCCTTTCCTAATAGGCTTAGGGGAGATGAGGGAGAAAGAACTGTCTGCCAAAGTTTGGATGAGTAGTTAACCTTTTGTTTCAGTTCTGGCTCATGGGGATTATTTTTCAGTTTAATCGCTGCCAAGGGTCATTTGGGGTTGTGGCACTTCTGAACTCTCTATTAATAAGACTTGCGATTTTGGCTGCTGGCCAGATCAGAAAAGAGGACAGAAGTGAAATGGAACTATTTAATAGGGTCCACAAAAGATGGCATAGTAAAAGATGGTATAGCCCTGTAAAGTCTCACTCACTCAGAATTCCATCTTTAGCTATAAAGATGGTGTTGGTATTGTGACATTAACAGAGCCTGTTGTTAATACGGTGGAGAGGATGGGTTTGTGCTCCTGTCCAGCCCTGTTTTCGACACTGGAGCGTAGCTACTGGGCACAGGAGGAGAACAGAGGAAGCCAAGCTGGGCCGGTGGGGAGAGGCGCTGGGGCTTTGGCCTTGTGACAGTTGTCTGGGGTGAGCCAGCACTGATTCTCGCGTTGGAGTCTCTCCTGTTGTCCCTCCTAGTAAGGAGCATAAGTAAAAGAAATGCCAGTTTCATGTGGTTGAATTTCAAACTTCCCTGACAGATATTTGACCAAACCTTGGGTTTCTCTCTCATGATTATCTTACGAAACAAGGCAACACGTGGAGAAGAGAAACTCCCTGGATAATCCGCCAGCCAAGTAATTAGCTGTTGCACAGTGAGGACTGGCATTGGATATGATTTTAAGGGACGCCTCATTTAGCAGATGTCATTTAAATAATTAAATTGATGGGTGTTTCCAAATAAAGGGCAGGGAAGGCTTTGTGTAATTATATATTTATAAATATAAAGCTTAACAAACTGCCTTAAAAACTGCCCTTAACTAAGTTGCCTTTCAGTATTTACATTTTAGAAGAAATTTCAGTTTCTTTGGCTTAATAATGAGACAGAAATAAGGTGAGGCCAGTGGATGTCTTGACTTAGTCATAATTGTGGAGGCATTTTTTAAAATTCTTACAAACAATTTTATTCATTTATTTTTATAGAGAGGAGAAGGGAGGGAGAAAGAGAGGGAGACAAACATCGATGTGTAAGAGATACATCGGTCAGTGTGCAACCCAGGCATGTTCCCTGCCTGGGAATCGAACCAGCGACCTTTTGGTTCGCAGGCTGGCACTCAGTCCACTGAGCCACACCAGCCAGGGCTGTGGAGGCATTTTGAGTTCAGGATGGCACAAACAGTTAAGACATTGTCTGTGCCGAATGGTCCTTTACCCATGTACTTCTGTCATAGTTCAGAACAGCTACACAATAGGAAAAAGTGGGATCAGTATTTTATAACTTCCACTGGGGAATTTAGAAAGTTTAAGGAACAAACAAAACATGATATAATATACACTGATATAAGAACACTAGACTGGAAGTAAGAAATCCTGACTCTACCATAATTCACCATGTTTATTATTTGTACAGGGTCCGGCAGAAGTAACACCTGCTTGAGTGTGATTGGTAGGGTAATAATATGGATGTAATAATTCATAGTTTTCATTTGAACATTTCACCGAAAATGTCATATGGTGTGCTTGAGTGTGATATTGTTGTGTTACTGAATTACATGCTTATGATTTTGTAATAAAAAGGGGCATTATTTGTGCCAGACCCTGTATTTTTCTTTTTTAGTATATGCATTTCTTTTTTTTCTTTATTGTTGTTTGAATACAGTTGTTTCCAATTTCCTACCACCACTTTCCCCCACCCCACCTACCCCCACCTACCACCCTTATCCTTCCCTCCTTTGGCTTTGTCCATGGGTCCTTTATACATGTTCCTTAAGGACCCTTCCCCTTCTTTCTTTCATTACCCACCTCCCCCCTCCCCTCTGGTTACTGTCAGTTCTTTATTTCAATGTCTCTGATTATACTTTGCTTGCTTGTTTGTTTTGTTGATTAGGTTTTACTTATATGTCTTTCACCACCTGGCTTAATTCACTTAGCATAATGCTCTCCAGTTCCATCCATGCTGTAGCGAAGGGTGGCAGCTCCTTTCTTTCTGCTGTGTAGTATTCTGTGTGTAAATGTACTACAGTTTTTTGATCCACCCATTTACTGATGGGCAGCTAGGTTGCTTCTAACACTTGTCTATTGTAAATTGTGCTGCTATGAACATTGGGGTGCATAGGTTCTTTTGAATTACTGTTTCAGGATTCTTAGGGTATAATCCCAACAGTGGAATTGCTGGGTCAAAAGGCAGTTCCATTTTTAGTTTTTTGAGGAAATTCCATACTGTTTTCTATAGTGGCTGCACCAGTCTGCATTCCCACCAACAGTGCACTAGGGTTCCCTTTTCTCCACAACCTTGCCAGCACTGAATTGTTTGTTGATTTGTTTACAATGGCCATTCTGAACGGTGTGAAATGGTATCTCATTGTGGTTTTAATTTGCATCTCTCTGATGGCCAGTGATGCTGAGCATTCTTTCATATATCTCTGGGCCCTCTGTATGTCCTCCTTGGAGAAGTGTCTGTTCAGGTCCTTTGCCCATTTTTTAATTGGATTGTTTGTCTTCCTGGAGTAGAGTTGTGTGAGTTCTTTAAATATTTTGGAGATCAAACCCTTGTCCAAGATATCGTTGGCAAATATAGTTTCCCATACAGTTGGTTCCCATTTCATTTTGCTGCTGTTTTCTTTAGCTGTGCAGAAGCTTTTTAATTTGATGAAATCCCATTTGTTTATTCTTTCCTTTATGTCCCTTGCTCTCAAGGACATACTGGTGAAAATATTGCTGTGTAGAATATCTGAGATTTTCCTGCCTATGTTCTCCTCTAGGACTATTATGGTATCATGACTTCTATTTAAGTCTTTTATCCATCTTGAGTTTATTTTTGTGTA
>VMDR010015958.1:0-21695 GCA_007922815.1 Macrotus californicus | reverse complement strand
GAGAAGATGGGCTGTGGAGCAATTGCACTGTGCCTTTTGTTGGAGCCTTTAGTGGACTTGTAATATTTAAATGTCACTCTCCAGCCTCTAGTAGTCGGAATGGGTTTCAAAGAAAAGTTGTTGGATTTTCAAGTCATTTTTAGGTTTCTATAGACTGGATTAATTATTTTCCCCCATCTCAGCTGATGTATATGCATAGATATTTAGAAATTAAAAGACATCTATTTAACTTATGGATATGTATTGCGACATGATTCATATCAAATATTTGTAAAACATTTGGTGCTTTTTGAAGTCAAAATATGTCCGCAGTTAATTTTATGAAAATGTATGCATGGGTCAATAAAAACCTGTTAGATAAAATTCTTCTGTGATTTTTAATAACAGGACAGTAATTTAATACAAGTGATAGTTTGTATTCCAAGGCATTCTTTCAGTTTTTTACACATTTTCAAGTGGTTTGCTCATGTTCTGAGGTTGCTATCGTGCAACTGATCACTCAGGCATTTAGGAGTGCATAACGACACACAAGATTTTATATTTCAGCAGGGAACTGCTTCAGTGTAAGATAGGTTTCTCAACACCCCTTCTTCCTCACTGAGCCCATCAGTGAAGTTCAGTGAAATGAATAACATAATTGGTGGTTGGTTCAATCACTACCAGTCTAGACTAGCCCAGACGCATCAATTAGAGGGGGCTGTCTTTTAAAGGGAGAGTGCAACCGAAACAAGCAGGGCATTATTGATACCGATCTTTAAAAGTGCAAATCCAGCTTGGCAGATAAAAAAAATAAGGCGGGGAATTTGGGGGTGGGGTGCATTGCAGGAAGAAAAGAAAAAGAAAGAAGTGAACTGGAGCTTTGGGACACAGAAAGACAGGAAGCTGAGAGAAAAGGAGGGGTAATGAGTGAAATGCAATGCAGCACCTCCTTGGAACACAGTTACAATTCAGTTCACAGGGCACACTGGCTCACCATATTTTTAAACAGATTCTCTTGTCCCTTTTCTTTTTTTATTCCTTTTTTGCCCGTTTCCTAAGAAGTAACAGCTCAAAAACAATGCAAATTTGGGAAATTTAGGAAGCTCTAGTAAGAATAAAGCCAAGTTATATCAACGAGCCAAAACTCCTTTTGCAACATTTTTCCCCAAAAGAAAAACACAAAAAATGTTTATTTTTGAATTTCTAATCCCACCTTTAAAAAAATCAACTGTACTAAAGAACAATGCTCATTTTAAAACCAGCAGCTAGGAACTAATCCTATGGGCAAGACACCTTTAGGTAAACAGTTCATAGTTTTCTACAGAATACAGTAAAATTATGAAGAATGGGACAAAGGCTTTGGTGACTTGTTGGGGTGGGGGGTGGTTGATGGATAAAAGAGGATTTAGAAAGCATTAGGAATATATCAAGCCCCGGGGAAAGAAAATGTTTAATTGGTATTAATTAAAACACTGCTAATATATTCTAATAAAATCAAATTTAACATTCTAAACTAATCCTCTTGGTATGTCAAAGGAAAAGAAAAGTATTATCTTATTTGCATCTCTGCAATTCAAATGCATTTGCTCATTCAGCAGAATTAATTTTTATCACCAGCTTGTTTAATCTCCTCACAGATTTAGTCAAACTTATTCTTTCAAACTAAGAGGATCAAGGTAGGGAATCCATAAAGGTATTGGGAAGACTAGTGACTATTTAGTACTGGCTTTATATTGTACTGTGTTCTTTTCTCTTCCTTCACTGTGACGAGGTGTGGGGAGAACGGTGAGGCTACAGTGAGAATGATGAATGGTTCATTTTTCCTGTCTTTCTCTCCTACCTTCCAGGTTATTTAGGAATTTCAGTTGCCAAGTTATAAAAGTGGCATTTATTTACATGGCTGATGTTGGTGTGTTGATTGATGTCTAATTTATGTCTAATTTCAGAATCTATTTTATTACAAATTCCTAATGAAAAAGGCTCTCAAACCAGAAACTAATTACCTTTCCTCAATTAGTTTCAACTGTAGTCCTTGTAAATGCAAGTAGGTAGGTGAATGTAAAATTTTATTCACTTAGAACTGAGTTCTTTGTTTTATTTTTAAGTTAAAATTTCTACTGGAAAATTCACACTTTTATGAAATGGCAAGTTTTATGCTCTTTATTGTTGAACTCTCACAGTGGATAAAATTGTCCCAAAATGATATCATAGCCAAAATGTTTCTCCTCCCATTAGTCTCCCATGACCATGATATCAAATGTAAATATGTGTCTAACACCAAAGATAAATGGGCCAAATATATTCAGGACCACATTTGTATATTTCAAAGTGAGCAATTCTGCACACTATCAAGGAGATGTGAACTACTTACTCAACTACTGATGATCCTGCCTTTTTGCTCCATTGCCTTTTTCAGTTCTTCAACGTAAAAGAGCAATTGCAGTTCAGTTTCACATGTATTGTTCTATAATCCAGGCAATAAATGCTAATTAGTAATGCTCAAGGATCCAACTACTCAGAGTAATTATCATAATTTACTTCTTCCTTGTTAAAAACATTCCTTGCTGATTAAAAAAAATTAAGTTGTTGTTTTGCCATTGCTCTGCAGTGGAAATACACCGGAGAGGTGTTTAAGGTAGGGTCACATATCGTTCTGGACTCATTCGAAGTCATCAACATGTGCCTCTTAGCTTATTCCAAATGGTATTGCAACTTAATTTCTAAAGAAAGGAATTTGTGTAAATACATAAAGTTTTGCATGTGCACCCATAATGTATGATTTTATTTTACGAACCTCAAGGCTCCTCCTTCTTGGCCCATCCCCTTTCTAAAATCACTTACTGAGCAGAACAAAGGAAACTGCTAACTATAGAGGCATCACTGTGAACAGCAACAGCATGATAAAGTATGTGATATGACAACATATTTCATTGCACAAAAGTGCAACTAATTAAATAATTAAACAGTAACCCTAATTAGCAGACAGATCTTTAAGGAGGAATCAAGAAAATGGATCCGATCAACTTGAATAATATGCTCCATTTTCCAAGATTAGAAATATATATTTGGTCATTTGGTGATTGGTTGATTTATACAGAAAGATGAGGACAAAACCCTACTTCACAAAATGGAGATTTGATCTGGTACCCTCTTTAGGACAAATCGTAGATTTTACAAGGATTGAACTTAATGTAAGGCTCTCTCTTTTCAATCAAAGACATAATCTGTCATTCACTTGCATATTTCTCTTTTATCAGTTGATCTAAAAAATGGTCTAAAAATTGTAAACTCCTTAGTTTTTCACTTCATTGCTGCAGAATATACATGAAGCCTCCCCCACACTTTAAAAAGAGGTCCGTGTTGAAGAATGTTAGCTATTGCTTGAAGTAAATAAGAATACTATGCATGGAAGGAACAGAATAAAAAACATGCCGAATATTATATTCGATGGAGCCAACCCCCTTGGCTTTATCTATCAAGGTTATAGTCTCAGGGTTCATTGTCCATGGGTCCTTTAAGGGAAAACTTCAGCTTTTACTTGAAGGTTGTAAGCACATTAAAGGAATAATTCCCTTTGGATACTATACAGAAGGAGCCACCTGCAAAATGTTGATGCTCTTATTGAAATCTCAAGTGGAATCAGCTTTCAAAAAATTAGATATTAGATGCATCCTATATAATTTGCAATGTGTAATTATACTAATGTGTATACAGTGGTATGTTGCTTTACATGTTGCCTATTTGAGATTTTTTTTCCCTTTGGCATTTCTCATCATTTGACACGTCTGCAGAGGAGAATGTTTTTCAAGTGAACTTTTAAAACAGTTTCTTGTTAATTAATCTAAGAATAAAAGGACTATGGTCTGTGTTCTCATACAAGAAGGAATGTGTGTAGCCTAGATGTTGGCAATTAATCGTGTCTAAAAAAGGTTATCATTGTGGGTACTTTTGCATTATTTATAAAATATTTGCTTTTTTAATCGTAATCCTAACTTTGGATAATTTAAACTTACAGAGAATATTAGAATAGTAAATATTATTTGTGAGAAATCTATTTCCTTTATTAAAATAATGAGATAAAAATGACAGGGAAATGGCCTTAGGCAGAGATAATACTTTTAATTTAATCAAACTAATCAAAATCATGACAATAATAAACACCTTCTTTTCCAACTTTTTTCACTTTGCATGGCACACAAAGAGTAATAGAAACTGTGCCTCAGGCCACATGTGCACCAACATCAACTTCCCTTTCGGTGTCTCGGTGTGGTGGTTCCTTGGACTGCAGCTCCCTCTCCGTAGAGCTGACCCTGGCATATTTAGCTCCTGAGGAGAAATCCAGGCAGAGCAACAGCAAGTTGACTGGCAATTGGCACTTGCTCTGTGCTCAGTAGGTGACAATGCTCTTGATGCAAATTTGAAGAATCATCACAATCAGATCACAGAGAGACCCTGGGCAAACCAATGCAAGGGCCCCATTTATGCTTATACGTTCAGAAGACAAAAAGGATTCCAACAGAAGCTCATGTGGAGATGATGCAAGCTATTGCTCGGCCCAGCTAAGCAGGCACTGCACCAAAGATGGTTGAGTTGTCAATCATTTGACTCATATACTGATTCACATATTTACTCTTTATTCTTCAAATTTATTTTACAAATAGGGCCCATATTATAAAAGAGACATTTGTATGGGCTCTGTCTATGATACACCAAAACAATACATTGGCTTACTTTTCTATGGACTTTCTATTATTAAGCTACCCCCAAAAGTTAAAAAGAATGTATGAAACATCTTTCCTGAACACAATAGCATTTTAATTTAGTCACAAATGAGTCTGAAACACCTGTAGCAAAAGATTAGCACTCTGCCCCCCCACTCCATGCTTACAAAATAATGAATTCTAAAATCCATAAAATGTATATTTTATTTAATTAGTCATTTAGGATCAGTTACTGCATGCTTGGTCAGAACAGAAAAATAAAATACCTATTAACAATATTTAACAGTAGGGCTATTTTACAGGTTTCAGGGGAAAAGTTTACTATACCTGCCATCTAGGGAGCCAACATCTTTAATGTATTCAAAGTGTTTGGGGCAGAAAGCAATGATATGTGGTAGCATATCCCTTTTGGTGTACCTAACTCATTATGCACCTTCATTGTGCTAGCTTAATGAAGAGGCTGACAATAAAGGGTTTAGTTCAATTAAAATCCACCTGCGAAGTGCATTTCATTCATAACATCTTTTGTATAATAAAAGAAACATTAATACAGCTCTTCCCAAACATCCCTGTCTGTAAAATGAGTGGGTTGGATTAGTTGGTCTCTAAATTCTTTTACAGCTCTAAGAATTTTTTGAAGCTATTCTAAAGTAGGGTCTATTTGTACCAACAGTTGTCTTTTAAAGTTATATTTGATTCCACCTCCAGGTACTGTATTTACTAACGTGTTGTTTGTCTTGATGTTAAAACAGTCAAGTTCATTTTTAGGAAGGGCAGTGACAGAAAAGAGGGACAGCTGAAGAATGAAAAAATCTACACACTGAGAGAAGGAAATTCTTGCTATGAGTTCTAAATCCATTTCCTTCAACATGAACATAGAAGAAACCCAGACAAGCACCTGCCTTTCTATTTTAAGACCATATTTTTTTAGTTCTTATGTCTTCATTTAATTTCTTGCTGTATGGTTTGATTTTTTCCCATTGGGTCGACGTCTTTGATTTGCACGTTTCCCTTTCCACTTCATTTATCTGAATCATGTTAATATTCCCTTCAAAAGCCTACAATAGTTATGTTAACACACCACATTTTCAAAACTAAATCTTAATATCTTCAAAACCTCCTGAAATTTGCCCCACCCCATTTTCTAAAACCACTTAAATATATGATCTGTTTCTGAATTAAGCAAGCCTGTTTTCCCTGGCTTCCAAGTCTTTGAACTAGCTCGCGTGCTGCTTTCCTCTCTGCACGCCCTATCCCTCTGCTCCACTTCAGAAACCTTTCTTTTCTTTCCGGCTTTCTCTCCCTACCTCCTCCTTCATTCTTTCTCTGTCTTTTTTTTTTTTCCCCCAGCCTCCCACTCTCGCTCCCTCCTCCCCTACCTTCCTTCCTTCCTACCTTACTCCCTTCTTTCCTGCCTTCCTTCCTTTTGTTCTTTTATTGGAAACCGTGTGTCATGCTCTGAGCCAGGCACTAGAAATACAAATCAAGGAATTGACATTCATTTCTAACAATTCTAGTGACTTCACTCACTCCTGTATTGCTAAGCACTTACGTATCCACAATTATGTTATTTTGCATTTAGGCTTCAGATACTGGAATGTGTCCTAAGTGTCCTGTGTTCTCTTGTAGTTTTCCTACGTGTCCTATTTTAGTAAGTTGCCTGTTGGATAAAGATGAAGCTTTCCTTGCGGAGCATTTTCTCCCAGAGTGATTAGTGTGGCGCTCTCACACACACTCGAGCAACGCTGTTGCTCCACTGATTCTTGAATGAGGTGAACAATAAGAAAGAGCTACATTTTTCTGGGGATGCAGAATTTCACTTGTAGTTAGAAATAGCATGGTCCTAAAGTATCATTACATGTATTTATTTTTATTAAAGATTCAATGTGATAACTTTGTGTGACATGTTCTGAATTTTTTTAGTTGTGTTGATGTTCCTTTCAGCTGGTCCTTTAGCCTCCCCCAGGAATGTCTCCCCAGTGAAAGGGCAGAGACTGAGGTAAGAGCTGCGCCATGGATGCTCCAGCCAGCGCTGAAGTTCAAACACAGCCAGCACCTGAAGACCCCTCTCCTGCTCAGCAACACACCCAGATGCAGTTCCGGCCCCTAGAACTCTCACAACAATGGTGGTTTTTTTTTTTTTTTTCAAGAAACAGAGAAACTTAATAATGTCATCTAGACTTTTAATGAGCCAAAGACTTTTCCTTTCTCATTTGTATTTCTCTGCTTGCATTTAAATTTAGTGTGATATTGTTTTAAAAAATTCTTCCTAATATAAATATGCTTATTAATCACCAATTTTTTAAAATGGAAAATTACACAAGTGTGTCAGTGTTTTAAGGATCAAAATTAATGCTATAAGTAGATTAATTTTTAGCCACAGACTGTGATCTTAAGAGTGACCTAAGGACTATAAAGCACTCTTGAAATAACAAAGCGGTCAGAGGCAATCCAAAAGATGAAGCACTGGTGGAAAGTTATAGAGCAGTGTAGAAATATCACATTATACCACGTGATACCAACTCATCAACCATTCTTTTTAACAGGCAAGCTAGGTTCTCTGAGATATAGTCACTGCCTCTAAAGAGTTTAAATCTAGTCAGATGAGGTACACTAACGTTTGAAAAGATAAGTAACAAATTGGGTCAATAGATGGAAAGACCAAAACCAAAACAAAATAAATGATTCGAACAAGGAACTCAGAAGAGGTCAGCATAAGCTGGATAATAACTGGTCTGTTTGGGGAAGTAAGTTCCCCTAAGGAGGAAATTATAAGCTGAATCTTAAAGGATGTTTAAAAATTAGATAAATGGAAAGAAAGGAGAAAATGGAGCCTTTTATTTTTTAAAAGATTTTATTTATTTATTTTTAGAGAGAGGGGAAGGGAAGGAGAAAGAGAGGGAGAGAAACATCAATGTGTGGTTGCCTCTCACATGCCCTCCACTGGGGACCTGGCCTGCATCTCAGGCATGTGCCCTGACTGGGAATCAAACCAGCCACCTTTTAGTTAGCAGGCCGGCTCTCAATCCACTGAGGCACACCAGTCAGGGCTGGAGTCTTTTAGATGAAGGCATCATTGTGTGAGCAAAGCCGTGGAGGAAGTAATCTACAGGGTGAGTTTAGGGAATTCTGAATATACACATCTAGTGGACTTGCCTCCAGACACTTAATGCCAGTGTGCACATACATATATGGTAAAGACTCCGCATGCACACGTCCCTCTCTCACACCAGATATGGCCTGGAATCATAATTTTGTCTCTTTGCCGTTAGAACAAGTGAGAGAGACTGGTAATAATATATGAACTTATAATTTTTCCGTTAAATTAATAATAGTTGGTATTTATTGAATCATCACTATATGTTGAACATTTTATATATTTACTCAAACTTCACAACAATCCTGCAAAATAAGTATTATCTCCACTTTATTGGTGAGAAAACTGAGGTTTAATGAGGTTAAGTAACTTGCCCAGCTGCCATGTACAGCGACACATCCAGAAGTGCGGTTGCAAAGCTCATGACCTAAGGCGACGCTTTGCAACCTGTGCGCTCCAGGAGTTTTTCAAACGTGCAGCACCTGCCTTACTTAGTCAGGGGCACTGACCTCTTTTCCCTCAGATGGTCAAACAAAAAGAAATGACAACAGCCAACACAACAATAGCCATCTGGTGTGAATGAATAAAAAGTATACCTTTTTTTGTCAGATTGGCAAAAAACATATTTTTTGGAGTCCTGCAGAATTTTAGTGATTAGTTTATATGTGCCATGAGATGAAAAAGTTTAAAAATTGCTGATCTAAGGCATCAAGTTGCAATATTGCAATCATTATATTTCCACTTTTGTATTGCTTGATGTTTTTTGTGGTAAACAAAGAGCTCTATCATTTAATTATCTCCTCAAATTTCTCAGATTTCTGGTTAAATTATCCTAGAGTGATAGAATGTATTTTTCTCATAGAAAATGGAAAATATCAAGGAATAGAGATTATCAGTATTTTAGGCTTTTTTTTAATAGACTTTGATGATATTCATCAATTTGGTCTGCATGAAGTCTCAAATTCTTGAAAAGGGAAAAATGGGATGAGGGAGTTTAAGGGTTATGTAATGCAATGACCTCTTCTAGAGATGAGATAAATTCATGAAGTTAGGGTGACTTACTGAGAGCACACATCTGTGTGTGGCTGAGCTAGTTCCAGAGACCACATCCTTCCATCTAACCTCAGAGGCTCTTGAACTACTTCACCTTGCCTAAATAAAGCATGAACTTGAATTTGATCAGTCAAAATATTTTATCTGGGTAATCTGGGAGCATTGTACCTAGTAGATTACTTCAATTTTGTGTCTCTTTGGCTTGCCATGTTAATGTGAAAAATAGCTGGCTGTGAACTAACATCTTGAGATCCAGAAATTGTCATGGCCCATCTCCCCAAAACACACAATGTCCCAAGTTATTTTGTACCATGTCTTCAATGATATTCTTAAGTTATTTGGAATTCTTAGTTCAACTAAACAAATAAGGTCTCCTGAGTATTTTCTTAACCCATTTTTGTGCACAGTATGTATTTTTAAGTACTTATGCATGAATATTTGTACATGACTGTTTCAATCATCCTTATAATTTTGAAAATATCAATGGTTATTTGTTGTTCAGTTGTCACTTATCCATGTGTCAAATCAAGAATACTTCAGTCATAGAAAGCTAGAGCTGAGGGAACCTCATTCTTCTTTACCAGCCCCTTTGCATTTAGTTGGTATGTAGTAAAGATTGATAATGTGCTCAGCTGCAGAACACAGAGATTCAAAACACACTTCTGTCCTGAAGGAGTCAGTGAAGCTGGGTTTCCTTCAAAACAAACATCTGGACACTTGGATGTGCCTGACACTGAGTGTTGTCCATTTCCACTTAGACCCCTGGCACTGTCAGACTTGAGTCTCCTCATGGCCTGGTTGTCAGGGTTCAACGTGATCATTGGCCATATCTCACACAGTTCTGATTAAGTGAGTTTATAAGTTAACAGGGTTTTTAAAGAAAAAATCCAAGCACAAAATGTGACTTTGTTGACATTTTCTGAGACTTTGTTGTATGTCCTCTGAACCCCCAATAAAAGCCATATTGCATCAGCTGTGAACTTGTGTTGCTTTCTTGGGAGAAGATGTTCTCATCATTTGTTTTCACCAGTGATATCAAAGCTAGCCTGAGAATCCAGGAGGAGCAAATAATTTAATATGATAAGAAATTTTTAATTTAGACGATTTCTAAATGACCCCATGTTGCCTTTCAAGAAATGTCACTATTATCTACCCAAGTCAGAAACCAAGGCATAATGCTTGTCTTGTCTCTTGTCACCTGTCATGGCCAGCCAGGGTGATCCTTTTGACTTTGTCGTCTTCCTGTTTTCAAATAAGCCTACTCTCCACCATCTGTGTAACTATAGTTAAGACAGTCCTCACTTCTCATCTGGACTCCTGCATCCTGCCTCCAGCTTCCCTCCACTCTGCCAAGTGGCAACCAGAGAAATTTCTCTAAACCACAAATATCATCATATCATTCACACTTGCAAACTTTTTATTGGCTCCCTGTTAGCCTTGAAATATCATGACACCTAAAGCCTTTCGTATGCTGCTGGGTCCTGGCTCAGCATCCCTCTCTGCACTAATCAAGTCCTTTTCCCCACTCACTTGTCTATGTTTTAGCTATACACATTTGCTGTTTCTTAATGTTTTGTGTTTGTTTGTTTGTTTATCTTTATTGTATTTTTTCTATTACCAATTAGTCCCCTTATACCCCCTCCCTACCAGCAATCACCACACTGTTGCCCATGTTCATTCATGAGTCCTTTTTCCTTTTTTGCTCAATCCCTCCAGCCCCTAACCTCCCTGTCCCCCAACAAGCTGTCATCTGCTCTCCATCTATCTGTTTCTGTTTTGCTTGTTAGATCAGTTAGTTCATTAGATTCTACATATGAGTGAGATCATATGGGATTGTTCTGTTTATATTCTGGGTTTTCTCACACACCGAAACCTTCTGTTCAGTATCCTCTCCATTCCCCTTTCCAGACTCCATATCTTGCCCTTCGGGCCTCATCCTGGAAGTCACTTCCTCTTGGACATCTCTGCCTCAACCACCCGGCTGTTACTCCCAAGGTTACAGCTCCTTTCCTATGTGTTTTCACAGTATCCTGTGCTTACCTCACATTAGCACTGACCACCCAAATTATAACTTACATGCCAGTCTCCTCCATTTGAACACGTGATTCTAGAGATGCCTCATCCAATAGGGCAGCCACTCTCCATATATGGCTACTTCAATTTAAAGTAATAACATTAAATGCATTGAAAAATTAAATTTTTAAGGGCCACTGGCCATGCCTTAAGTGTCCGGTAGCCACATGTGACTGGAAGTTACCCTCTTGAATGGCACAGATAAAGAACCGATCTACCACCAAGAAGTTGAACAGGACAATATTGTTTTAAAAGACAAGTACTGTGTTTCATTTGTCACTTCATCCTCCAGGACTGCAGCCTTTCTTCACTGGAGTTTGCCCTCCGAACCACAGAGCAAAACGACTGAGTGATTATTTTCTCAGTTCTTCCAGAACTGGTCTATAACTGAAAGTATCCTATGTGCATAGAAAGTACATTAATTTACTACATGTAAAGATGCCCAGATATTCGGTTTAACTCTAGCATAAAGCCCTCATTGAGAAATTCTCGGATAGTCTATCACAGTGCTTGGCACAATGTAAGTGCTTTATAAGTGTTGGCTGAATAAACAAGTGACACATCTGGATACTTAGACATTTTCTTTTGTTTGTTTTTACCTAGATTTGTCACGGAGGAGACATGTCTCTAGACTCCAAAGGGCCTCCTTTCTAAAAGATAGGAGGGTAGATGATTTTCTTACTTTCATCCCAAGAATAGTTGAATTGTAGGATTACCCATTATTTCACTTTCCTTTTTTTAACACTGGCAAACAAAAATAGACAACGGAGCTATTATTCACTGAGTGAGATCAAAGTGAAAATGATCAAAGTAGATAACTGAATTTGACAAGGACTATTTCTTGTTAGCGATTAGCCAAAGTTCTCTAAGACTGTTAATTATTTCCTGAGCACCTACTATGCACCAGATACTTTGTTAGGTACCAGGGATGTAGGAGAGCACAATGGGGGCACAATTCTCATGCTCACAATGAAACAACATTAATATCATTATTTCACTTCCTCTCTTTGCATTGCTCACAAAGCAGGACTTCTCAACCTTTGCTGCACATTCTAACCAAGTGAGAAGTTAAAAACAATACTGGTACCTGGGTCCTTCCTCAAAAGACTCTGATATAATTGGTGTGACTATGGCCTGGGAATTTTTATTTGTTTAAAGCTCCCCAGGTGATTCTAACTTGCAGACAAAGTTGAGAGCTATTAACCTATGGGGGATGTAATCTTAGAGTGAGGTCAGAGATCAACAGTTTTGGTACTGATAATTGATAGCATATTAGAACCACAAAGAGAAAGTTTAAACTTGTCTGTTTAGCATATCCTCATTTTACTTTTTGTTTCTCAGAATATAAGCTAATACTTAAGAAGCACTTAGTTGTCCAGGCAAACAGCCAGTTCATGATTGAGATAAGACCTGACACCAGGTTTCTGACTCTAACACGGTGATTTTTTTGGCCACCATTGAGCTCTTTCTGGAAAATGGAAAATAAAATTATCTTCAAATCAAGAGACAACCAACATACACTGTGGTCATAATTTTTTAAAGCGAGAATTAAATTTGGATCAATTTGTATTCCATGGCACTTAACTTTTTTGTGTAATCAAATGGGAATATTGTAGATTTATTTTGGTAGAATGCAACATTTGTTGACAATGTGCAACACTTTACATGCATGTGGTTGTAAAGATGTAAACAGAGAGTTCAGTTCTTCAGGAGCCCTAACCACATCCCTGCAAATTCAAAAATTAATGTACATATGTTAAACTCCACCGATAACCAGGAAGACCATTCTGCTTTCAACTTTGAGCTGCTCAGTGGCTGACACGACGGCGGGAGGAATAGACACGAGTGCACCGTGCTCCCACATCCCCTTCCTCGCTCCCCTCAGTGCGTGGCATTCCCTTCAGTGTGACATTTCACAGTACAGGGGAAATGACCAGTCTGTCCCTGTGAGATGTAACCACCATGAAAAAAGGAGCTCTCTTGCCTACCACCACCATGCATTTTTAGATTCTATGGATGCATCAGGAAAATCCAGGAGCTATAAATCATTTAGTTCCCTCTTTGTCCATCTAAAACCACATAGTGCCCATGTGCCTTTCCATTTTTTAAGGCATCAGAATAAGGCTAATATTCACACACTTCCTTCAAAATGCATGTCAGTGTTTGAGAGCCTACACAGTTGGGAAATTCTGTTATATTTCTATTCCAAATCCCTCACGCTGTCATATAATCTCATTTTCTCTTGTTCACTGTGGAGAAAAAGAACAATTGGTCTTCATTCTTTCTAAACACAATCCCTTCAACTCTTTAAGGACACCTAACTACCTTCCAGCCTTCTGTAGAGTAAATAATATGTAACAGTTCCCATGAGGAAAATGTCTCTTTTGCATTGTGCATATTCACTGCCATACCGCACATACTCATTCTCATCACACAATGTTCATAACCAAAACAAGCCCAGGCCAAGAGCAAAACAAACAAATATGTCATTGTTTTTATGAATGAAGTTACAGATCCAATAATAGATACTGAATACGTGGTTGTGAATGATGATCTTCCAATAATTACATGCCAAAATTATTGTGATTTCTTTTAGAAAGTATTGGCAATCTGTTGCTTTTGGAGAAGTAAATTAAAAGTACAATGATTAGGTTTCAATTTGCTTTCCTTAAGTTCCCCCCCCCTGAACCCTGCCATGGAATACTCCATTCTGCACTCCACAGCAGGAGCCACCATTGCTTTGACAAAAATAGATACTGTATTGGAACATTCAGTCAATGGAGTAATTCAATTGTCTGAACATTCTTTTCTGCTTTGTCATTTACATTTTAATAAATCCCAAATATTGTCAAGCTGCATCCAGTTGTACCAAGTGTAGCTAATAACATGAAGTTACCAGATGCAATAAGAAAATCATAGCATGCAAGCCCTGTAATGCATCAACATTTGGTTTGTGTGTATTTTTAGTTTCCTGCATTTTAAATGATACTGAAAACTAAAAAATTGGATATTTAGCCAAATCTTGGTATTGACAACATTCTGTTAGGATATTCAGTTTTCACAAAGGAAGCTGTGAGTGGTGGTGCTCTACTTAACTGATCAAGGGATGCTAGCATCTGTTAACCCCGAGGATGACACTCTGTAGCCAGGAAAGTGTGGAATGCTAAATTATCATATTATTTCTATTTCTCTGCCAGTTTGCTGTCTCTCCATTCAGGAGGTTCAGATAATCACATTGTGAATTCATTTGACATTTCATGATGCCAAGATTTCAGACAAGCTAGTTCTGAAAAAGATTGTGTGTGTGTGTGTATGTGCTTCTGTGTGTGATTATTGTTATTAACCCATATGCACACCTTCCCTTATGCATACATTGGCTACCAACTGTTTCAACACTGTGAGAAATTTGTCACCCTGGTTTGACAGAGCCACTGAACTTTTACAATGCTGAAGAGGTATAATGATGGCAGTGTGAGTCTCACTCAGCATGGTGGGGATCCCTAAGTGGCAGGGCTATGCCTAGAGGGGAGAGTTCTTCCGGATGATACAATTCAGATTAATCTACAAGTAAAAAATCATGTGGGACACGAGACTTAAACTTAGCTCTGATTATGTCTTTTGTACCTAATTACTTAAGTCACTTAAGTTAGCCCATGAGAAAACTTTCCTTTTAGGCATCTCCTCTCAACCCTCTGGTTATTATCCTTTGGGATATTAACCACCAAAGGACCAGGATTATTTCCTGACCATGGGTAAACCTGTTTAGTGTCAGACATGTAGTAAACTCAAGGACAAAAAAGAACCATTTGTTTTTGCTGATGTTTACAGCAATTTCAATGCCTGCTACAGGGACTGTGAGAAGCACACAGCTATCACTACACGGGGTTACACGTTGCACTGAAGAGAGTGATATCATAGCAAATGGTACCGGGATGGAGAAAACCAAAGTTTAGTGGAGTTTAGTGCCCAAGGGAGGTAGGTCATCACTGTTTCTTATATCCAGAGTTTTCTCTTACTCTGCCCATAGAGTGCTAACAGTAGATTTAGTGGGAAAGCATGACCTAACTAGTCGTACAAAGATCATGATACCTTGCAGACCCCTAGAGAAGGAACCTTAAAACTGTCCCATTTACTTAGAACATGAGTAGGCACTTGCTCTCAGAAAGTAATGCCATGATTACAGAATAATTGATTTATGGCTTTGAAATGTACTCAGTGAACTTGAATTAATAAACAAATGGTCTCAATCCACTTTAAGGAGAATCTTAGAAAGTGCATCAGATAGTGAATGTAAAAAGGCAGAGTCAAAAATTTTACTTTTGTGAATCAAAGTTCCCATGTTCCAGATCTAACTTCATCAATATTTTTCTTATGTTCTGAAGTTCAGTTAGGTTTTCTGTAAAATAAGAAACATTGTAGTTGACTACTTCTTATTTTACAAAGATATTAAAAGTAAACATGATGAAATGTTTTTAAAACTCTTACTGTTTTTAATATACTCTCCTATCTTTAACTTTTGACATTTTAATTAAATGTGTCTTGGTGTAGGTCTGTTTGGGTTCACCTCGTTTGGAACTGTCTGAGCTTCTTGGGTCTTTGTATGTTTTATTCCCCAGGTTGGGGAAATTTGCAGCCATTATTTCTACAAATCCAAAAATTTGTCTCTCTTTCTCTCTGTCTTTCTCTCTCCCCCCTTCTATAAGCACCTTATGCTATATTCACTTGTAAAATTCTTTTTTTCTTTTTGCTACTTTCATTGGGTGAGTTTTGCTGCCTTGTCTTAGACTTGCTGATCCCTTCTTCTTTATCTCGTCTGTCTGTCCAGTATTGTATTGGAAGTTCATTTATTTTTATTTTTTGTTTTGTTCTTTTTAGTTCTGTGATTTCTGTTTGGCACTTTCTTATATTTTCCATCATTTTGTTAAAGTTCCTACTATGTTTATCCATTCTTCTCCCCGGCTTGGTGAGTATCATTTGACCACTACTTTGATCTCTTTATCAGATAAATTACTTATCTCCGCTTCATTAAGGTTTTTCTCCCTGAAGTTTTATCATATTCTTTCATGTGGAACATATTCCTTTGTCTGCTCATTTGCTTGACTCTCTGTGTGGGTTTCTATATAGCAGATGGACCAGACGTTCCTTCCAGGCTCATGGGCTTGGCCCCGTGTTGGGGGGAGCCTGTCCTGCAGCCCTGTCCCAGATCTTTGCTGTCTCTCCAACATCCCTGCTTTTCCAAGCAGCCCATTACATTTTCATGGCTCTCAGCAGTTGATAATGTGTCAAGATCTGTCAGCATCCCTAAGGGAAGAATATCAGCACATAGATTTAGACTGTTTGGAAGCCAGATCTTCAGGCAGCAGCTTTGAACACTATATAAATATGTACAGTGCTGTGAGACTGCAAGTGTTAACATCACTGGCCAGGCAATCTGGCAATATCCTCTGGGTGGCAGTTGCAAAAGGTGGAGCTCCAGATGAAAGTACAGGTGTGGACAAAACTAGGTTTACAGTCACAATACAAATAAGCAATGCAATAGTTAGTGGATAATAATATAAGCATAAACTCTTTTTTGCACACTCACAACTGTGCACGTACTTTTGCTTACTCTTGTATAATCTCTTCTCTGGGAGATGCCAATGAACCGGAACAAGGAGAGGGCAGAACCAAGGTGGCGTGCACAGCCTGTATTCCTTAAAAACAGCTCCATAGTCCACAAGAGGTATGCTAAAATTGAAGCCTTCCCTCAGGCCAAAGCTCCAGGATAAGCAAATGGGCTTCCTTTACAGAAAGACAGAAAGGTGTGCCAGAGCCTGCTGTCTGCATAGTGCCCTGGGGCTGGCAGCCTGCCAAGTATTACCTCTCTGTCTGGCTGATTGCCAAAGTCTTACGGGACCCTGGAATACAAGACCCCCCTGGGTGCCAGAGCCAGGTGATCAAAGTTATATACCATTGGTTTTTAACTACCCAGGTTAGTAGAGAAGAATAGGAATGCAGATGCTATAAAAAAATTAATACAATTTTTAAGAATGCACCTTTGAAGTATGCCTCAGCCAAATTTCCCTTTGGCTTCAAGATCTATAAACTCTCAAAAATGAAGAAGCCATAGAAGCCATGTGGTTTATCTTTTGCTTGAATTTCCTCTGCTAGACTGTAACGTACCACCTCATGGGTCAGCAATTCCATCTTTGGACAAACAGACAGTTTAAATACTTTTTCTTTACATTGAATCACAAGAGATCCTTCCATCATTCCTAATTTCACCTACAGATCATGCAGTGTAAGTCCAATCTCTTCTCCTTATCAGTCTTAAAGGTATTTACAATCAGAAACCATGTTGCTTTCAGAATCTACTTTTTGTGCACCACACACACCTGACATCTTCAATCACTCTTCCCATGGTATTATTTCAAATACTGTGATCATTCTTGTTGGTCTCCACATTCTAGATTGTCTATCTGCTCTGTGAAATGTGTTATTCAGAATTAAATAAAATTTTCTAGATGTGGACTGGCAAATAGAGGGTAAAATAGAATAACCACTTTAAAATTTTTTCTTAAGTTGTGAATAATCACTTTAAAATTTTTTCTTAAGTTATAAGTAAAACCTATTAGACTTCCAGTCAAGATAGAGGCATAGGTAAACATGGCTTACCTCCTTGCACAACCGCATCAAAAATTACAGCTAGACTATAAAACAAGTATCACCCAGAATCACCAGAAAACTGAGTTATATGGAAGTCCAGAAACCAAGGAATTAAAGAAATCACATTCATCCAGATGTGTAGGAGGGGCAGAGATGGCCGAACGGGTGGTCCCACAGCCACATGTGTTGGATAAAAGTTAGGAAGGATATCATGCAAGTGAGGAATCCCAGCCCCATACCAGACCACCCAACACAATGTTCCAGTGACAGGAAGATAAGTCCCCATAGCTTCTGGCTATAAAAACCATTGGGCTGTAGGGCAGTGGAAGAAACTGGTTTTCTCAGGAGTCTCCTATTAAAGAGTCCGCAACAGTCTTAGGACTTACACAGACTCACTCCCTCTGGGCTCCAGTGCCAGGGCAACAGCTGGTAGGGAACCAGTGGCACAGGGAGATAAATTGAAGTGTCTGGCATCAGGGCTAGTGCCTGGGGACAGCTTCCTGCCGGACAAAACTCCAGAGGCAATAGCATTGTCTGCTTTCTGAGCCCTCCCCCTTACAGAGCCACAGAGCAGCAACACTGTATTGGAGACTTTATCAAGCCGGTTCACATGGGTTGCCACTCAGGCCATTACCTAAGGCTCTGCCCCACCCAAGTTACCAATGTGCTTTTCTACAACAGGCCATACTACCAAGATAGGGAGTAAAAACAGCTCTACCTAACGCATGGAAACAAACACAGAGAGGGTGCCAAAATGAGGAAGCAAAGAAATGTGGCCCAAGTGTAAAGAACAGAACAAAACTTAGGAAAAAGAACTAAACAAAACAGAGATAAGAAACCTAACAGATGCAGAGTTCAAAACACTGGTTGTTAAGATGCTCAAGGAACTCACTGGATACTTCAACAGCATAAAAAAGACCCAGGCAGAAATGAAGGTTACTCTAAGGATAATAAAGAAAAATTTACAGAGAATCAACAGTTCAGTGGATTAAGCTGAGAATCAAATCAATGATTTGGAACACAAGAAAGAAAAGAAATCAATCAGAACAAGAAGAAAAAAGAATCCAAAAAATAAGGCTAGGATAAGGAGCCTCTGGGACAACTTCAAATATACTAACACTGCATAATAGGGGTGCCAGAAGGAGAAGAGAAAGAGCAATAAATTGAAAACCTATTTGAAATAATAATGAAAGAAAACTTTCCTAATTTTGTGAAGGAAATAGACGTACAAGTCCAGGAAGCACAGAGAGTCCCAAACAAGATGGATGCAGAGAGGACCACATCAAGACACATCATAATTAAAATGCCAAAGGTTAAAGATAGAGAGAGAATCTTAAAAGCAGCAAGAGAAAAGCAGAGTGTTACCTACAAAGGAGTTCCCACAAGACTGTCAGCTGATTTCTCAAAAGAATCTTACAGGCAAAAAGGGACTGGCAAGAAGTAGTCAAAGTGATGAAAAGCAAAGACCTACAACCTAGATAACTTATCTGGCAAAGCTATCATTTAGAATGGAAGGGCAGATAAAGTGCTTCCCAGACAAGGTAAAGCTAAAGGAGTTCACCATCACTAATCTATTATTATATGAAATGTTAAAGGGACTTATTTCAGGAAAGAAGATCAAAACTATGAACATTAAAAAGGCAATAAATTCACAACTATCAAAATTTGAATCTAAAAAACAAACTAATCAAACAAACAGAACAGAAACAGGATCATAGATATGGGGATCATTTGGAGGGTCATCAGTGGGGAGGGGGAAGGAGGGGAATGGAGGAAAAGGTGCAGGGATTCAGATGTACAAATTGGTAGGTAAGGAGCAGACAGGGGGATGTTAAGAACAATATAGGAAGTGGAGAAGCCAAAGAACTTTCATGCATGACCCATGGGCAGGAAAGAAGGGATGGATTGCCAGAGGGGATAGGGATTCCGGGTGGAGGAGGGCAAAGGAGGAAAATTGGGACAGTGGTAATAGCATAATCAATAAAATATAATTTTAAAAAGATTAAAGACATAAAAATAGAAAAAAATAGGGCAGAAGCAAAAAATAATAAAACCCCCTATTGAATATCTTGGCCACCATTTAGCTGTGCTGACCCATGTCATCAGACTGTGCTGACACACTGATGTCTACTTGTACATACCACTGTCCAACACCCATTTCTTTCCTCCTCAGATTCAGCCCATTCTTCTGTCTCCAAAAATGTGCTTATCCTACTTAGGGTTTCTGACATATTAGATATTTCTCTTAATGTCATCTTTTTCACATATTTGACTCACACTCACCTAAAGAAGATTATAAGAAACTTTGTCAAGTGAGTGACTTGTTGAAGTTTGGATCCTAACTGCCAATCCTCAAAATTGTCAGTCTAATAGCTGTTTCAGAAAGAAGTGGTATTAATCTTAGAATGGTCTTGGTTTTGGATTTGGTTTTTATTTGGTCTCATATTTTCATTAATTTTTCTTAACAACTGATGCTGGGAAGTAGCCATCTAGATGAATGGTGAATGGCAAAGAGATGTTGGTTTTGTATCAATACCTTGCTTCAAGTAATCAACAGGGGCAACATTTCATATATGAAGAATTGAGATCACTATTGTTTATGGTGATGTTTTAAATACTGAATTTTCTGCTTTCTTGCCCTTTGGGTTGACAAATCTGTCTTGGAAGAGGAATTTAGGGTAAATGGCTTTGGAAATATTTTGTCCATAGTATATAAGGATATTAATATGTCCACACATCCTTGCACTTATCTGTCCATCATAATAAAGTAAAAGTAAAGGTTAAAACTAAAAGGAAAAATCACCTTTGTTCCTCCGTTCAGTAAAAATTCTCTGTGGGAGGAAGGGAGTTATGTAAGGTGAATATGGTCTGGCACCTATTCAAGGGGTTTAGTTACCAAACTGCCTAAAGATACTCACAATAAGGCATTTCAACCTAATTAATTTTGTTAAAAATGAATGGACATTCATTACAAAGAAGTTCCACAATCTGGACCCAGAGGACAGAATTCTTAGCAAATCTCCAGGGTACTATGCTCTCGAATGGTAATGTTATCCAAAAACATTAAAAGTCCTCTTTTCATTCTTTTTCTTACTCTTTCTGTACTGAGACTTGGTAATTCTTTTTCTTTACTCCATTTTCTTTTGTTTATTTTTCTTCTTTCTTTTTTTCTTCCTCCCTTCCTCCTTTCCTCTTTCCTCCCTTCCTCCTTTCCTCTTTCTTCCCTTCCTCCTTTCCTCCCTCCCTTCCTTCCTTTCTTCCTTGCATCTCTCCTTTTTTGTTGGCATTATCATCTCTTTTTTACTCATTTTCTGGAGAATGATGGCCCTTTTTACTGATTATGATTTTGGAAACATTGCTACTTAAATTTTGTGTGTACATGTGACTTTATTGCTCAGGCTACTACTGTTCCCTCTAGATTTCATCACTGAATAAGCCTGGGTTAAAATAAATGGGTCTACTCATCCCTTCTCTTCTGTCCCAATGGTTAGTACCACTCGCTTTCATTATTCTCCTTGTGGTCATCACTCCTATCCTCTAAGTGGTTCTCACATTGGAATGTGCATCGGAATCATCTTGAAGAGCTGTTAAACTGCAGATTCTGGGGGCCATCCCCAGAGTTTCTGCTTCAGTAGGTCTGGGGTAGACCTCCTGGGATCTCCCTTTCCATCAAGTCCTCATGTGGTGCTGCTACTGGGGCCCTGGGACCACACTTTGAAAACCACTGCTCTAATTTCAAACAATTATTTCATTCAGCCATTTTCTCAATGAGACAAGTATTACTAGTTCCTTTAATCTCTTTTAATAACATTTACTTCAGGAACTTTTATTCATCAAGGCAGTTCTTCTTTGAACTATTAATATTTCCAAATCCGTCTTCACTGGAGGGCTGGAAGTGCACATTAAACTATAGGTAATTTTGATACAATAAAAATAAAAATCTCTTATATTTCTATGATGTATTTATCCCCAAGGGTTAAAGCAATACTTTATTATTTTTCTTCTTTGTATGCCTAATGTCCATGTAAAGTTATCTGATTTTTGTAAAGGAGACATTTCAGGGAAGAGTTATTGAGCAGTTACCATAAAGATATGCAGAACAAGACTTGAACTAAGCTTTTTTGATG
>VMDR010015957.1:0-21702 GCA_007922815.1 Macrotus californicus | reverse complement strand
GTCATAGGTAAAAATAATTGAGTGACAGCTATAAAAGATATATTCCTTAGAGATCAACTTCTTAAGACATCTGGTATTTTCATAAATAACAACTCCAATATTATTAATTTCAAGTGTTCAAATCACTATATTAATCAGTAATTAAAGGAATGCTGAACCATTATCCAATTTTTTCAAAGAAATAGTTAATGAAACTAAGCATTTTTAAAATATAAATCTGGTTTATTAAAAAAGGTTTTGGAAGGGGTTTGTGTGGTGTGACGGTAAATTATATAGTTCATAGTTTGTTTGTTCTTAAGACTAGCAGGAATCCCTTCTCTCCCTGAGGCAGAAGGTAGCACAACCTTCCACGAGGAATTTCTAACCCTAGTGGTTTTACTGTGTCACCGAGGAGGTGCACATAAATAAAGTCTCTTGAGAATATAGGCAAATGTTCAAAAGAAAACTTCTGAATCTGTAAAAAAAAAAAAAAAAAAAGGGAGAGCTCAGCAAGGCGATAAAGAGACCAGAGGAAATCTACCTCAAAGATGAGAATATGTAAGATCCATTCTCAGATGATAGGCTTCTCAAATTCAAGTGACCTCAGAGGTCTTCTGCAACACACCTGTCCCAACCTCACAGTCTAAAGCTGGCTCCTGCCACTCACTTCAGAGCACTATATGAAATGATTTTTTTCCATTCAGTTCTTTCTCTGTTTCCCCACCAAAATATAAGTCCCATTAGATCTGAGATCTCATTTCTCTTTAGTTGTGTCCTCGGTGCCTCGAACAAATTTGCTTGACTCATGATTGGTACTCAGTAATACTTGTTGAAAAGGCGAAGGAATCAATGAGTACCCTAACTGGAAGGATTTAAATATTTCTACAAATATTCAGTAAACATTTAAATCTGTAATAGGTGTTTCACAGTTTCCATTTTACCTTCTAATTCTCTCTCAAACCTGTCCATTTGTCATCAACCTCACCACCATTGCCCACTCCAAGCTACCACGTCCTCTTGCTGGAACAAGTGCCACAAGCTCCCATCTCTGTGCCCACGGAAGTACCAACTGCGCAAATGTTCCCAATCCACAGGCCTTCCCGAGTCAGAGTAACTTTTCTTTCGAAACTCCATCCATCTTACGTTGAATTCCTCCCTAACCCACATCGGATTGTCTCATCTCTCTTAGACCTGTGTCCTCAACTTGTCCTGCAAGGTCTTTCAGAGTCTGGTCTTCACCAACCTTTCTCCGCCATCTGTGACCATGTTGTGCCCCATTACCAGCGGTCCAGCGACACTGACCATGCCACGAGCTCCCTTTCTCAGAGGACTTTTTACTTGTTGTTCTGACTGCCTGGCCTGCTGCCCCCCCCACCCCCACCCCACCCCTTCCTCTTTAGCTACTTATCAACCATGTGGCTCTAGGTCCAATGGCTATTTAAATCACTGCACTTGAGCAGCCTGTTAGCAGAGAAAGAGGCTGCAGTGCTCAGTGAAGGAATCCTAGGTGGTGATTCCTCTGCATTGCCTCTGCTCATTACTTGTCATAAATAAACAAAGAAAAAGAAAAACAAAAGAGAGAGAGATTGTTAGAGGGCCTCCATTTCCACACACAAGCATGACAACCACGGCAGAGGAATGGCATCTTACAACCCTTTAGGAATAGCGCTCAATCCGCCCCAGGTCTGACCTCCGTGTACCCCTGAAGACCCAGATTTTGAGACAGCAGAGGGTGGTGAGGTTGTAGCCACTTCTTCAAGCATGTATTCATTCTTACACTCATTCATTCAAAAATATTCACTGGAGCTGAACACAGGCCAGGGCCAGAGCCATGAAATTCTATGAACCTCTGTTCACGTTGTTTCTTCCACTTGCCGTAGACCTTTCCTTGCTCCCTTCTCTCGCTTCAACACCCAGACGTCCCTGGTGAAGTCCTACTCTTCTTTCAAGGCCCAGCTGAAGTGTGACCTCTTATCTGAAGCTTCCCTGAATTCCTTCAGGCTGAATTAATTGCTCCTTTATCTGTGATCCCAAGGGAGTTACTTCATACATTTGTAAAAGCACTTATCACATTGCAGCATAACTATTTGCATATCTGTGTCCTTTCTGGACTGGTTTTCCTTTGTGGCAGGGACCATCACTTACTGGTACCTGAATCCCTTACTTTCCTCTCACACTTATAGCCCTGACTCTCAGCACAGCCTTTGGCATGGGACAGGCGCTATTTAAATATTAGTTGTTCCTTAAATGTCTAGGGTTTGCCAAACACCCATGGACAGTAACCTGAATGGTGAGATTCAGACACTCCTAGGGTATATTTTACAATCCTATTCAGGTGAATTGTTGAATAAATCCTCATGGCGTTATTGCTTTTTCAGGGAAACGTCTGTAGCCAAAATTCCCAATGCATAGAAAAGACTAAAACAATAGAAAAATACAAACTTTGCAAAAATCAGGGCAATAAGAAATCTGAAAAGCAACTGGGAATGCAACTATCCTTGGAAATTAGGCTAGGTCACCGAGGAAAGATCCAAAGAAATAGTACAAGAGTGTAGGGACAAGTGTAGAGGGACAAAACACAAAAGAAAGAGAAATGTTATGATAGAAAGGCAACGCAAAAACTTCTAAATTAATCTATGTCAATAATTTTCCTTTCAGCCATAATGAAAGAGCAGTCTGTGAAGACCAGTGGTTAAGAGGAGGGATTTGGCTACCACCCCCAACCTCCTTGTGCCATTGTACCTCGCTTAAGCTTTGCCACTTTACCTTAGAGGTTTGGTTATATTGTGCAGCTTGCTCATACCTGAGGGATGTTTGAGAATAGAGAGCTTGATGTCTACTACAAAACAGCATCTCTCTTAGGGAAGCATGCAATTATCTGGCTTGATCTGAGACCCCTAACGGATGAGAAACCTCTGAGTAGGTCTCTGGTGCACACAGCCTGCTGAACACTGTTAGGAAAATTAAGCCTACATAACCTGGGATGATCTAGAGATCTCAAGTGAATTTTGGATGAGAGCAGTTTGATTGCATTCCCCAGACCCCAAGCTGTCTCTGCTTAAGGATGGACCTTGGCAGGTATTGCCGGTGCTGGTGTATGGGATGGCTGGAATGTCCCCATACCTCGGCTGTGGTTCCAGGGGAAGTAGTTTGTTAACAGTTTGTTGCTGATCATCTGGAAGGATGACCTTGGGTTTGTGAAGTCTTGCTCCCTACTTCTCCTAGATTGAATTCTGCTTTTGATTCATTTTCACATACTCCTCGCCCAGCCTGAAGAATGTTGACCCTTTGGGTGAAAAGCAAATACAATAGAAGCTTTAGAATTCAAAGCACACTGAAGGAGGTGATTACTTTGTAAACAGTGTATGTAAATCAGCAGGAGCAGATGATGGGAACCCTTGTTGACTTAAGGAGGGGGCAGATTGCATTTCAGTGCTATTTATAATTATAGGTTTCAGTCCTCCTGACTGTTGAAAAGAAGTTTGAACTCTAAACAAGAGAAAGTGTTGTATTCGCTTTCAAAGAGAGAGAGAAGAATGGACCTTTTGAATAGATTGGCTAGCTTAACCTTATTATTTTAGGTAATTATAGAAATGCGATATTCATCTATAAAAGTCTCCAGGAGAGGAACAGATGCTGGTATGAGCACAATGACTAGGAATGTCAGAGCCATTTGCTTATATGGCAAGTGATATATTTAACAGGGAAGCAGTGAATGAAAGGCTTTTGACTCCATTTTTTTTTTATAGGGCTCTCTGCCTGGGCCCATCTTCCCTCCTTCCCCCGAATATTCACCCCCTCTTTGGAAATCTCCTACTGCCTGTGAGACTCCACCAGCCTCATCTCACTTGAAATCTTCTGTCACCCTGGTTTCCTCTGGCACTACAGGGGCAAACGAGTGCTCCTATCCCCAAAGAGGTCCACTTCCTAATTTTTAGAACTTGTACCGACGGTATGCCATGTGCCAAAGGGACCTTGCAGGTGTGATTAAATTAGGGATCTTGAGGTGGGGAGATCACCTTGGATTATCTGCTTGGGTCCAATGCAATCAGAGGGGTCCCTGTAGGTGAATGAGGGAGGCAGGAGCATCTCAGTCCAGGTGATAAGATACGAGAAAGACTCACACAGCCATCCTGGGCTTTGAGGTTGGAGGGGGTCACAGACAAAGGGCCCTGAGCAGCCTCTAGAAGCTGGAAACGACATGGAGACGGATTATCTCTCAGAGTCTCCGGAGGGAACACAGGCCTGCCTGTACTTTGATTTTAGCACTGTGAGACCCATTCCTGTGGTCTAACCCCCAGAACTGTCAGATAATAAACTGGTATTGTTTTAAGCCTGTGAAATTGTGGTAATTTTTTTACAGAAGCAAAGGGAACTGATACAGACCTCTTGGCACAATTTTTCACTCCTCTTCTGTGCCTCCGTATTACTGTACCTCCACTGACTGGCTAGCACTCACGTCTGTGTTTCACGTTATTTATCTGTGGCTTTTCTCCTGCATGCTCTTCCTTTGGCCACTAAATAGTGATCGGTGTTGCATTCGTGGCTGTGTCTCTTGTGGCTCACGCAGAGCCTTCAAAGGGAAGCAATGTTGCTCCAACCGCCCCAGGAACAGGAAGAAGACTGCCCGAAGGGTCATTTGTTAAAGTGTTCACTCAGGCATCCTTTTGCTGAATGTCAGGCCGGTCTTCCTGTGGCTCCTCAGACAATATCCCTGTTGCACGGGAAGTCTTCCATGCCTTTATGAAACTGGCGTGTGGAAGGACTGTCTGCCTAATGAAAATACAATTTCACCAACAGATTACCCAATATTAATAAAATATATATACTGCATTTACATGAAATGTTACCATAAATGAGGGCATAACATTGCAGAAGAAACATTACATAGCAATTCAAAAATACTCCTATATTATGGTATTCTCAGTTCTGTCGTTAACTTTAAGAGCATCATTTAGACTCTTTAAACCTGAGTTTCCTCTCCTCAGCATGAAATATTTGGAATTTACTCCCCATTCCAACATTCTTTGATCTTTAGTAACATGCAGGAGGTAACATGTCCCGGTTAGGAGAATTCATTCTACTATGGCTCATGTTAGTCCAAGGGCTAAGTTTATTTTCATGTGCAAAAATGATTTAAAAACCTTGAAAGTGCCCAGAAAATGAATATTCTAAAAACAAAATTATTGGAAAATAAGCTTTGTAGATGGGGCTTAAAAAATCAGTGTTGCTTTGCCATTAGAATAGGTTTAGAGTAGATTTAATCACATACATTAATTTCATAAGGACTCAGTGAAGAGAATGCTCATGAATATGAAAAAGCAGGAGTGGAGTTAGGGACCCAGTAACCTTGGCCTTCTTTGTAAGGTCTAATCTTGAGTGTGGTTCTTGGCTGCCTTTATTTTTCTTATATAATCTACCGGGAGGCCTGGTAAATCAGAACAGCAAATGCTATGATCTCTTTTTATCACCATCATATGCTTATTTGGCAGACATACTGTATGTGTATCTGTGTGTGTGTGTGTGTATAAGAAATATGTCAAAGGGGGAGATACCGCTTCCTGTAACCCAGAACCTCTCCTCGTGGATCAGAGGTGGCTTCTCTACCCAAAGCCCTGAAAAGGATCCTAAGGTTATAATTTGCTGGGAGCCTAGCCTGTCCCAAATACCCAAGTTCATGTTTGCATATAGATTCCACTTCATTTTACCCTTTAGATAATCTGAAAAAAATATTATTGGCACATGACTTCTCCATAAAATCTTGCATAGACCTGTGTTGTACACTTCTGGTGAACCGAGAGCAGTTCTCAGTACCTGTTTCAGGAGAGCTAGGTGTAAGGAGTGGTACCGAATGTCTAAACTCAAACGCAGCAGCATATGGAAGAGACATTGATCCGTGTGTATGAAGGGAAATACGGAATAAAATTAATTTCTCTTCTGTTTTAAGATCTTTTTCTCACAAGTAAACATTTTTATTGTTCTCTTCTACGTAGTGATTTAATTTTAAAATGGAGGCTATCTATATTTTAGTTTGTGGGTGAAAGGGAGACCGCGATGAAATCTGGGGTGGAAGTGCACTTACCTCTGGAGGCTCTGATAGGTTCCTTTTCCATTTGAGCACGAGGTAGATCTGTTCTCGATTGTAATAGGCCTGGTGGATGTCATATTTTACTCATTTCCAGCTGTAATGAGCTTTGGAGAGTCTGGAGCTACAAGGTCTGTGGGTTTCATCCCATTTGTTTTGGTCCAAGGGCACTTGGATGGGGTGAGGTGTAAGGCAGCTCATGGGAGACTTTCAGTGTTAGTTTCCTCACACCTGCAGTTTTTGAAAAATACTTTTTTTTTCTAAAAATAAAAGTGAAATGTTTACAAGGACCTCAGAAACTATCTTTTTCCCCACCTCAACCAATTTATAGGATTGAGCTGAGTACTCTGGAAGCAGGGGGTAAAGCAAAAACTTGCTTTAGGGGATTTAACAAGCATTCGCCAATGGAAACATATTGTTGTACATTTGCTCCTCTTGAGTGGTTTATTGAAAAGCCCATTGGGTTTTGTATATAAATGCTTTTGGTGAATTGTTTTCCTTTGCTATTTACATTATATAACTCCAAGCTTAACTATGACATTTAACTCTTTCTCCAGCTCTTTGCTTACTTGAGATTTAGTCCTAAATCTAAGGATTCATTTTCTTCACATCTGGCGAGTGTAGACATAATCATCCAAATGAATGTCACTTGGCCCTCACTTTCTCCCCCTTTATATAGGGGCTATGCCTTATTCCTTCTTTAATGTCAGAACCTACATTCTGTTTAAGCTCCAGAGCATCATCAGGCTGGGACTTGTGTTATCCACCGTGCAGTTGATTTTGAGATTTCTTTTTAAAGTCTGTCATTGATACCCTGGAAATTTGGGGTATCCAAAGGACCAACTGAGGTCCAGTTCCCTAACCCTGCATGTGTTCACGTAGTTAGTAATCTTGTTAAGATTACTGGCATGCCACTTCCTTGTCAAAGACTCTTGGGACCACATGATGAAGTTGAGTTACGTCTCAGGGCATGATCTGTCTGAAAATCCCTGTGTTCACTTCATCCCACAGTGAAGCAGAAGCAAAACATTCTAGAGACCTCTTAATTATATTTATTGCTGCCTACCTATCTGCTATCCTTTAAAAAGTAGGATTTTGTTATTTTTCTGCTTGTATTTACAATTGGCTTAAACATGACATTGACATGAAATGACTCATGTTATAGAAATCAGGAAGTGTATAACTGTCATAGGTGATGCTCAGCGCAGAGACATTTGGCAGGAAGGGACAAGAAAGAGCGTTGGTCAGTCCCAGAACCGTCAATCTAGTTGGGAAGATCTTTTTAAAATGCACATGTAAAAAGCTTCAGACAGCATTTCTTAGCTTCCTACTATCTAAATCTGGGCAATGCCTTTATTACATAATGTACGAATTTAAAGCTATCTTAATTTAAGAGAGCAAGAGTCATACATTTTTTTCAGTACCTATATATTATATCTTAATAATTGATTTTCAAGCTAACTTCAGGAAATATATCATGAATTGGTCATTTGAACAAAACTGGGCAGGGGCATTTTACATTATTTTGGTGAGTGTGGGCTTAAAAAATTACCCAAATATTAATGTTATAAAATGCTGTGAACCATATATTTTGTTGTGATTTATGGCAAAACATGAAAAGTGCATAGAACTCTATCCTAAATCAATAATTGTGGCCTGTGATTGATGCTTAATAACAAAGATAAATTGCAAATTGCCCAGAGTAATTATATAATTATTATTTTGATGTTCTTGAATTTGTGGAATTAAGGAATTTCTAACATGTTTTTTATGTCAGTAACTGAAAGGAAAAAGGAAGAAAGAATAGAAGAAGTACACGGATAATTGTAGGAAAGCAAAGAGAGAAAGATGTACAAATTCCCTGGTCTGAAACCTGTAAGGACGAGAAAGTGTTATTTGTGGGGTGCTAAGTAGTTGAGAGCCTGCTCTCCGGGTACTGGGCCTTTCTAGTTAAGACTTATCCACTATTAAATGCAATATTTCCTTGAAAGTTGGTTTGCTTACTTTATTTAGCAGTGTTTTCTACTGGCACAAAGTCATTGTCATTATAAACTTTGAACTTCTCTGATTTTGCATTTCTAACAGCGCTGTGTTCTAAGTTGGGACCCCTGGGGGCAAATTCAATTGAACTGTCCAACTACCATTTTATGAGAGGCATAGGCATAAGATTCCTCCTGGGCTTTTCTATTGTTGCAGAGAGAGCCTTTGTAATTATGAGGGGATTGTAGCAGAAAATGAAAAGGCATCAAAGCAGCTTTCTTGCAAATCAAGCAGCCCTATATTCATTGCAACATTACTTACGGATTGCTAAGATGTGGAAGCAGCCCAACTATTCATCTGTACATGAGTAGATAACAAAGCTGTGGTACATTTGCACAATGGAATACTACTTAGCCATAAAAAAGAAAGAAATCTTACCCTTTGCAGTAGCATGGATGGACCTGGAGAGTATTATACTGAATAAAATAAGCCAGTTAGAGAAAGACAATCACTATACAATTTCACTCATAGGTAGAATTCAATGAACAAATAAACAAAATAGAAACAGACTCGTTGATACAGAAAACAGACTGACAGATGTTAGAGGGTAAGGGGGTTGGGGGGGGTGCTGGATGAAAAAGGTGAAGGGATTAAGCAAAACAAAAAACGTATAGACACAGTCAAGAGTACAGTGATTATAAGAGGGAAAATGAGGCAGATAGAAGAGGGTAAAGGGGGGTAAACAGTGACAGAAGGAGACTTGACTTGGGGTTGTGAACACACAATACAACATACAGATGATGTGTTGTATAATTGTACACCTGAAACCCTTGTAATTTTATTAACCAATGTCACTCCAATCAATTCCATGAAATTTTTTTTTCTTTTAAAAGAATATCAAGGATGACAGTCATGTGGATCCTCCACCCAGAAAAGGGTCTTCCGAGGATTCTAAATGACATGCCAGTACTGCCCTAACACTCTGGGTTTCTCCTTTTTCTATGCTCCAGAAGTAATGAAAATGGAACTTAATGGTACATAAATAAAAATACTTAAATAGAAGATAGTGGTAGTGGTGCATTACCTGAATTGATATATAAGTTTACAAGGCCACTAACCCAGAAACTTCATTATTTTGGTGTTTCCTCTAAATTAGACAAGTATTTCAGAGTTGAAAAAACCCATTGCTCTCACTCTACCATTTTGATTCCAAATTTAGAAACAAACCATTTTTATGGATTATATCTCTGGTGTTCTTTTTAACTAACATATGGTTTCAGCACATGTTCTCATTGAAACAAGCCAGATTATCAGTGACGCCTCTTCTGGGTATGCCTTTTTTTAAATTTAAGTTTAAAGATTGATTTTTTTTTACTGACTTCATAACCAAAACTAGAATCTAGTGATTAATTCACACGTCCTTAGGTTATTTCTCTATGTGCAGAAATGTTGACAAATGCATGGAACAATGCACCACACAATAGCACTAGGGAATACCGCCGCAGAGCCACCGCGAACAGTGGCCATACGGAGCAGGGAGAAGTCTGGTCAGATGATTTGCAACCCAGTCTTGACTATCACTAATTTAATATCTGTGGCCAGATTATTTAAACTTGGGTCTCAATATCCTCCTTTGCAAACCTGAGGATAAGAATTCCAAGGCTGTTGTGAAGATCGAGTATGATAATGCATGCAGAAGCAGCTTATAAACAGGAAGCAGAAGATGTGGGGAAGACATCATTACTACATTTAGATTCTGATATTTCCAATCAGGAGCAACAGGTCACTGGGGCCTGGCTGATAGTAGGCGCTTCTCATCCACACATTTTTGAACTTTCCCAAGATCAAAGAAAAAGTGATTCTGTCTTAATGATTCTGTTATGGGCAGCTTGCACCTCACCAAGTGGTATTCATTCACACACAAAATAATAAAGAAAAATATAAGCATACTATAAAAATTTTCATATCAGTTAGCAAATAATGACACACTTGTGGAAATTTTGAAAAAGAAGCTACACCTGGGTTCTGAGTAAAAACTGTGAAGGTCTTTGAATGCTTTTTTCAGATATTTGCACCCACATTTCTGAGGGGTGGTTGCCTGATTTTTCAAAACAAAAACTTGTCAAAATTTATTTTGAAGGCTTATGGCATTCTTAACAACTTGACTGGTGGGCAGAAATGCATCCAGATTAAAAAATAATCTCTAAATGGTATAAAACTTCATGATTCCCATTGAAAGACTGGTCCTGAACCAAGTATACTTCCAACTTAGAATATGACGCTAGGCATGGTGCAACTTCAGAACCGTCCTTCGGGTTAAGCAACTTGCTGTCCCTTGGAAGGTGTCCAGAAGCTACAGCCAGGACAGGACAGAGCGTTGTTTGCCTATGGTGTGGCTTGCACTGCAGGGAGCAGGTCCCATCAGGGCTCTGCAATCAGTACCACCTGCCCACCTGCTTCTGAGTACAATTGTCTATGGTCCATAAAGCACTAAATGGTTGGGCCTCCACCACTTAGCGATCATCCTTCCCTCCCTGGGCAACTTCAGGGCAACTGAGATCTGCTGGCGGCTGCTGCTCTGCTTGTGTTTCCCAAGTTCCATCCAGAGGGCGCCAGAGGCAGGGAACTTTCTTAGGAAGACCCTCGTGTGCGGACCGCCCGGCCTTCTGCCAGCTAGCGAAGAACTAATCTAGTGATCTTCAGGGCATGGCGGAAAACCCATCTTTGAATTGGAGTTAAGAAGCAGGAATTTCTACTCTTTGAAAAGAAGGATGCATCCAATGAGAACTGTCTCAGATTGCATAACACTCTACATTAAAATAATACCCACAGTACAGTCTCTCCTTTCTTAGTCAAGTCTTCAGGGTTCACTGGCTGACTGCTCTAATGCTTTAGCGCTTGACTCCTGACCACCACCAACTGACTCTCTTTGCATTGAGAGGGGAAATGATTTAATGAGAAAGAGATTTGAATGCAAGATTTTACTTTTTGAAGTTTGCAACCTGAGAGTTGACCTAATCTGTGTATCCTTCTACAAATTTATTTATATATTCCTCCAAAAATATGAATTGGATGCTTACCATATACCAGCACTTATTTAAATGTTTCAGGTATAATAGAAGAAGACCCCATCTCAATGGAGATTGTGGCCTATTTAGAAAGACAGAAAATAAATACATATGATATAACATCAGAAGTGAGTAAGTGCTATGAAGGAAAATAAAGCAGGGAGGAAGTAAGAGATTTAATTTTCAGAAAGAATGATCTAAGGGGGTCTCTCTCAAAAACTGATATCTGACCAGAGAAAAAAGTAATGTCAAAGGTATGAGCTACGTGAATATATGGTGGATCACCAAGTGCAAAGGAACAAGGCTCAGACATGCTTTGTGTGCCTGAGTCAGCCTGGATTGGCTACAGTGGAGGAAGAGGCAGTGACATTTGGGAGGAATGCATCAGGGTCAGGTCAGGTAAAATCTTGTAGACAATAGTAATGACCTTTTATTTTACTCTGAATGTAATAGTTTCAAGTAGGAATGTCCGTGTGATCTGTGAAAAAAAAATCTCTGGTGAATAGACTGCAGATAAGGCAGAAATAGGCTATGGCAGTAGACAAGGTGAGAGGCAGTGGCCCCTCGGTCTTGGGTGGTCAGTGGTATCAGATTCAGGATATATCTTAAAGGAATGACCAGCTGAATTTGCTGTTGGATTGGTTATACAATTTGGGGAAAAGGACAGAGTACAGGAAGATTCCAAATATATTGTCAGGAAATTAGTTAATACATATTCTTTACAGAGCTATTATGCACTAATTATTATATAGATATGCTGGGAACTAAGTAATTTCAACCTATAACAATGCTTACAAAAGAGAAATCTGGGGTCAGGAGAATTACCATTATCCAATTTGCAACTGGAATCACTATACAATTCCTTTAGATAGCAAGATCCTTTAGTGCAGTTAAAGTGTGATTCAATTATTATAAAATCCACTTACAGAGAATTATTCAGGACATAAGTAAATGTACTTTCATTAAGCATTTGGGGAGACTAACAAAAGGCGCACAGTCCCCTGCTCAGGGTGTATCGTTTGGATAACCACCATCATTGTTGGGCCCAAGAAAGGATGCCTACTGCCTGGTGCAGCTGATGGCCTTTGAACTCTTAAAAGTATGTTGATTTGGGCAGTAGATGATGTACCCATTCTAAATGCAGTCTAATTTTGGACATTTCTGCACAGCAAAGAAACAGTCAACAAAATGAAGAGGTGACCTATGGAATAGAAGAACATATTTGAAAATCGTAAATCAGTTACTGGCTAATATTCAAATTATAAAAGTAACTCCAAGCAAAAAAATAAACCAATTTAAAAATGGGCAGAGGACCTGAATAGGCATTGTTTTTTCCAAAGAAGACATATAAATAGGAAACAGGTATATGAAAAGTTGCTCGGCATCATTAACCGTGGAGGAAATGCAAATGGAGACTACAATGAGATATCACCTCACTCCTGTTAGAATGGCTTTTATCAAACAGACAAGATAAGTGTTAGCAAGGATGTGGAGAAAAGCAAACCCTCGTGGAATGTTGGTGGGAATGCACACTACTGCAGACACTCTGGAAAACAGGATGGTTGTTCCTCAAAAATTGTAAATTGAACAACCATATGATCTAGCAAGCCCACTTCTGGATATATATCTGAAGTGAAATCACTTCTTGGAGAAATTTCTGTACCCCATGTTCATAGTGGCATCACCCACAACAGCCAAGACGTGGAAACTGTCTAAGTGTCCATTGTGGGATGAATGGATAAAGAAAATGTGGTGTATATTTAGAATAATATTCGGAGTATAATACTATTCTGAATGTAAACAAAATATTATTCCATTAAAATATTCTGAATATTATTCAGCTATAGTATTTAGCCTTAAAAAGAAGGAAATCCTGCCATTTGTTGCAATGTGGTTGGACCTTGAGGGCATTATGCTAAGTGAAATAAATCAGAGAGAGAGAGAGAGGGAGGGAGAGGCAAATGCCCTTTGATCTCACTTATCTGTGGAATCGTAAAACTTCCAAGACTGTCAGACTCACAGAGACAGAGAATAGAATAGTGGTGGTTGCCAAGGGCTAAGGGGAGTGGGAAATGGAAGATGCGGGTCAAAGGATACAGACTTCCAGTTACTCGTGTAAGATGAATAAGTTCTGGGATGTAATGCACAGCATCGTGACTATAGTTACTACCCTGTGTTACGTGCCTGAACGTTGCTAAAAGAATAGGTCTGAAAAGCTCTCATCACACATGCACAAGCACACAAAAATCATAATCATGTGAGGTGAAGCATGTACGCGTTAACTAACCTAATTGTGGCCATCCTTCTGCACCATGTATGTGTATCAAATCAACATGTGCACATTAAACTTACACAATGTCATGTGTCAATTACATCTCAACAAAGCTGCAAAAATGTAAAAACTAAGCACAGTTGCTTAAATTACTTATTAAATAAAGTGATAAAAAACCTGGAGGCATTAATCTAAGAAGGAATGAGAGGAAACGCATCCTTCTCTGCATGGCCTGAGCCCTCCAACAGAAGACAGCAGTGGTAGAGGATGAATCACAGGTCCATCGTAGCGCATGTCATGCACTGTACTAGGCGCTGGACATTCAGACATCAATCTGTAGAACGTGGTTCGTATCCCCAATGACTTCAGAACAGTTCCCCGAAACACTCCAGTCACACCAGGGCACATAACGCTGTTTGCAACTACAGATCACTAGATCTTAAACAAATAAGGGGATTCTGCTGAATAATCAGATTATGCTTTATTAACATGGACAGGAAACATAAATCTTGTGGGTATTATACCTGAAGGGCAGGATCATCAAGCTAGATCTACTACACCTCCTATTGCTAAAAAAATGTAATAATTTATAGATATAAATTAATTTATGCCCTACTACCTGTGTTCCTGTTTAGGATCCCGGTGTCTATGAATACAGCCAAGTTGAATGCTATTTTTTTTCTTTTTGATGCTGAATTGTACCATGAACTCTATCAGCAAACCATAAACGACATCCCCCTACTTAATAATTCCCAGAAGGGGGAGTGCTGTAGGTCATAATCTAGATAATTATAGTAGGAGCAGTATTACTACTGCTAGTGCTACAATATCACTACCATTGTCATTAACGATTTTAAGAACTATGTGCCATGGAAGAAGAAAACAAAGTGAGCGAGTCAGTTTTTGGCCCTGAAGAACTTGGAATGTGCAAATAGTCATTGCTCATTACATTTGATTGATTCATGTTCCTTAATGTAAGGAAATTTAAAATTATAATGAAAGCTTACAAAAGGTCTCGTTTTTAGACAAGTGATATTATATGACATTTTCTTTTTCAGCTAGGGATTTCAGGGAAGTTTATAAATATTACTTTGATAAACTTCACAAAATCCCTCTCAGGTTGTATGCATAAAGCTAATTTGCAGATAGTTAATAAAGAAAAAAAAATGCATCAAGACCAAGTGATCCGCTCCACATCAAAATAGTTTTTTACACTTGTTCCAGCAGAGTATAGCAGCAGAACCCACCAACACAACACTGTATGAACTTTTTCCGTAAGTATTAGAGTATTTCTCTCAACGTGAACTGCTAAAGCAATTAGAATATGTTCTAATAACATCAACTTTCAGGTTAGAATAGTGAGGCTCACAAAACTTAAAGCACTTTCTGCTGGTTGTCCAGCTATTTGATCACCGGGAACAGTGTTCTTCCCGTTCTTGAAGGAAGAAGATCTAATGAAGTATATAAGAAACACAATTCAGCGAAACTATGTTTTAACATGAAGGTGTTCTGTGACTTCTAGACTAACAAGAAAACTAATTGTGTATTATATTTTCAATAGCAAAGATCATCTGAAAGACGCTATGTCCGTGTTATTGCTCATGTGACTTACAGGCTCTGCTCCAGAGCTGAGGGCTGCCGGCAATCTTCAACTCAGAGATATCTCCACCCTTCCAGACATTTAATTACTTATGCCCAAAACTTTGGTTTTGTCTTTTACACTATTTTTTTCTCTCATTCAGCCTTCAATTGGTCAGCAAAATGTTTAGGTTATATCTCCCCACTACTTCCAAAATCTGAAAGCATCCCACCCCCTCATGGCTGCCCCCCACTCTAAGCCGTCATCTTCTCTTTCCTAGACTTGGCAGGATGGCCTTTCATGGATCTTCGTGATTCTCTCCTGCTCTCCCCCATGTCAGGTTATTATCAACACACCATCAGAGTAATCCTGTCAAAATAAACATCGGATCCTGTCACTTTTTACTTCAAAAGCACCAAAGACACCTGGTTTTGAATAAAGGCCCACATTCTTATTATGACCTGTAAGACCCTTTGTGATCTTGGTCCCTACACCCTCCCACCTTACCTTCTACTTGTGCCCCGTGTTCACCCACCAGCTTTCTAGGTTTCTTTTTAAAATAATCTCAAGGCCAGTATGGGCGCCTACCTCAGGCATGCACATGACTCACTCTCTCACATTATACAGGTCTTTATTCAAATTTACTCCCTAGGAGGACTTGGCTAGCCAGTTCATCTAAAACTGAACCGTCTCCTCCACTATTTTTATTGCCCTCATTTGCATTATTTTTTCCTGCATTTATTGCTATCTGACATTATATGTGTCTCTTTCCAATTGAAAGCTATATATATTTTAGCTATATTCAGTATTCCCAGTATCTAGACCTGTGCCAGATACAGCTTGTATTGAATGAATGAATGAATGAATGACTCTAAGGTCCAATGATCTCTACTTTCTCCTAACTCCTCTAGTTCTATATCATTCAGTTCAAATTTTATTATAGTCTGACCCTTTGTAACTTTTCATGAGAAAATAACTCGGGATTCCCAATTTGATTATAAACTCATTATATCAAAGGAAAGACTGAAGATGTCTTTTTATCAACACTCTCCCCTTGTCTAGTTCAGAGGTGCACCCAGAGGTGAATGGATAAGTGAGTGAATGGGAAACTCACCAGTTAGGACAGTGAATTTGGTCAGTGATGGATCATGGAGGCCAATAGTGTAAAGGGGTAGCATAGACTGAAATCTAAGAAGGAAAATTTAAAATTGGATATTAAGATATGGGAGATACTGCCACCTAAAATGGGGAGTCAAGCAAAGAAGAGCATTATGCCACCCACATGAAATCTACATGAAATCTAGTTCCCCTGATGAATTCAGTATTTGATCCACATGCCAGCTCCTTCGGTCAAGCCTCTTGTTTGTCAGAGCTGTATATGGCAGATTCCAGACACTGTTCTGTTAATTTAAAAAAATGGAAACAACCTTAAGCAGTTGAGACAAATAACAAACCCCAGATAGATTGTGCTCTTTTCTCTTTTTCACCAATGTTTCCACAGAACCAATTCTCATGTGCCAAAAGGTTAGGCATTACAATTCTGGAACAAAATATAAACTTAAGTAGACTAATTTCCAAGGGCCTCATTCTGGAATGACACAATTTAAAGTGCAATCCTGGAATATTTTAGACTCACATTTTTCAGTATTGGCTGAGAATGGTTTAATTATGTTGAGTCACCACACACGGCCTCTTTCATCTCTTTCCTGCCCTGCAATACAGTGAACCAGTCGGAGAAGAGGTACATGCATATGTAGCCTTGTAGTAGAGGTCATTGGTTAGAGGATTTGAGTCCGTGAGAAGGTTCAAGAATGAACAGAGTCAAAAAACAAAACAAAACTCTACTTATCTCTTCTTGGCATACAAGGACATAGAATACACTGCAAAGAGTTAAAATTCTTTCTGAAGAGGCTGGTTAGCCCAATCATGAAGTCAGGCCAGTAGGAACCTTCAGAGAAGGCAAGAAACAGAGGAGACCAGAAAAAGGAGAGGAACTGACAGGTGGTGTGATAAGTCAGAAGGATGCTTTGCAAGAGTAGGAGACTCCATAAATTGCAGAGGGGATGAGGGTGTGTTCATGAAAAGTAGAAAGTCCGATGGCTATTCACAGCTGTCCCACCTCCTGCCAGGTATGCATAGCACCACACCAGTCACCTGCATCCCATGCTGCATTGCTATTTGAGACCACTGTCATGTTAGACTATAAAAGCAAAGACTTTGGTACTCAAAGTGACTGCACTGAGACTTACTCACTTTCCCTTGATGTTCGGTAAAACATATGCCTTCGCTAAATCATCACCTATTTCCTTATTTGTGTAATAGTTTCAAATTGTCTCCATTTTCCAGTTCTTTTATTTATCTTCTCCCTCTCAAGGCTTTGCAAAATAGAGAGCTTTTACATCAAGCTGGCTTCCACCAAAGATAGGTGATCCGATTACCCTCACTTTCCACCATGGCTATTGACACTGAGCCGTGGCACGTTGCCCTCGCTTTCAGTGTCCCTTAACATTTCCTCACTTTCATGTGCCCCTCAGACTTCTAAATTCAACTCTGGCCTCGATGCCACTGTTCAACCGAGCTTCTGAAACTGCCACGTAGACCATTTGCATCAGGGGTAAGGAGTAGCTCTATTTTGGAGAAAATTACGGCATGTGTCAGTCTGGGAGTTATGGGCCCCGCCTTCTGATCAGCATTTCCAAGAACTAGACTCATTATGGGATGCACTGTTGAACACCATCATTATTCTCTATTCTTTCCAAATCAATTTCTCTTCAGCTTCTGTTCACTGTGGAGGGTTCTTATGTCTCCCTTCATGGGTTACACTCCTCCCCCTCACAGATCTCATCTGAAAACACGAATTTTCTGTCTTTTCTTTGCCTCTTAATGCCTCTCCCTCCTGTTATTTAACTTTACAGTTGTAGTACTTAAGTCTGTCAAGTATCTTGACATACATCTTGCAAAAAGCTGCTCTCCACTTAAAAACGCATCTTATTGCTGCAGACTCCTCCTACATTGAAGATCGGTGGCTGTGTGTATCCTCATGTTCCCAATAAGCCCCACGGGTTAAGGCAGACAAGAAATTGAACAAAACCCAATGTTAAATCTTCTGATAGTCTATGTAGGTCAACCTCAAGATGTCAACATTGTACTTGCATAAGCATGGACACAGTCACAAATAAATGTCCATCAAACAACATCCTGATAAAAGATTGTTTGCTATGACAACACAGAGTCTTCCATAGAATAAATATCTTTTATCATAAAATTATTGTGCACTGAGCCATTGTGGTATAGAAAAGGAAAGACAAGAGCATGGGAGAGAGAAACTTCTGAATTCAGGGGTATGATCCATATGGGCCTCAACCACACGAATGTCCAGTCAAGACTACCACGCTGTTTTCACACCAGTCCCAGGATCACAACTCAGTGTCAATGATGCTGCTTCATGGCAACTCCAACCTTGCGTGAACCCAAACTCCTTTTGCTCATGCTTTGAGGCATTCAGACTCAGCTCTGTATTCACTGAAGCACCTGGGACAAATGTCAAAACAGCAGCACAAACATCAAGTGACACCCTACTGGCGCACCACAACCCGAACTACAAATGTTGCCTCTGTGGTTGTCGAAAGGCTGTAGGTGGTCTTTTGGAGTATGCAGATATGACTTGTAAAAACTTCTGGGAAAACCACAATGACGTAGTAAATAATTTTCCCTGTGATTTTAATTAAGTTTCTAAATATATGTTGATGCTAGCTCAGAATACAATTCCACTGTTTTATGGTTGTTTTCCTTAGCATGCATGTAAACAAATTGACAGTTCGAAATGCTTAATACATGAAAGAATAGTGTTTTTTAAAAAGGGGTAGAGTTATAGGTTGCCCCAGTTTAATCTTGGGAAAGAAGGATTATAATAGTATTGTCACCATTATCATTTACTATCATTGATGCTAGAAGTGCATATTATTGAGTCATAAATCATATAATCATGTGTTATCTGTTTTGTTCAATTAACAAGCCTGAGTAAAATAATACTGTCTTAGGTTTTATTGTTGTTAATTTGCAGGCCGGTGATGGAATTTCATTCCGTTGACTTCTAGATTTCTTGTAAGTAAACATGACCTTTTCCTAAAACTGAGAGCTGCTAAAATGTTCCACTTGTTTATTTTTACTTTTATACACGAGGCACAAAAATAATTCTAAGAGGACTACTTTGTCATGAGCCATCATTTATATTTGCTGAGACTTTCTTGGTGACTTTATAAATGGATGTATACATGTGTCCTCTGAATACAAGTGTCAGGAAAGTAACCCTGGGCAGGCAGCATGACAATCAAACTCTTAAAAATATTTCAATTAGAAGATAATTTATATGAATACCATCACAGCTAATTAAATACTAAGTGATTTCTGGTTGAAAACTTCAAATAGCAAGCACACATTTTCTTCTTTTATCTGAATGCCAATCACCATTAATTCACTTGGTGTTCACTGAAATTACACTGATCATAAGGAATTTCTTTGATATTTATATGGACAATTGATGCCCTTTTAGGGACACCATTATAATCCAGGAATGATTCATGTATATTTTAAATTAACTATTTCGAACCCGATTAGAACAATATATTTCTAACCAAAAAGTATGCTATGTTCAACTGAATCATTAAGATTGCTGTTTATTCAATATATTCCCCAATTAAAGCTCAGTCCTTGGAATCTTAGACAAACAGCGTTAGGGTTGAAAGTCAAAGGCTGGGCATTTGACTTTTATACAATATGGGGGTCATCAGTCCGGGATTTGTGTTGTGGGAAGTGTCGGCGTGGCTGCTGCGCCGTGCCGTCCATGAAGAGGCACTAGCAGGAGACGTGTGTGACTGACTGGTCTAGCAACCAACCCAGGCAACGTTTCTGGAGCTAGGCAGAGAATCAGGTCGTTACGATGTCATGGCTTCCCACCCTGTCCTGTGGCCACCTTCGTCTTCCCAATAGTGATCCTGGAAGAAGGTAAAAACACTATCTCAAATTCTAGAAAACTAAGGAGTCTACTATAAGATCATTGTTTTTTTTTTTTTTCTTAACTCAAAGGGAATGACTGCTTTGAATATACTAATTGTATGGATACTAGGCTTCTGTTGTTCTCAGCATGCAGGATAGTCCTCTCCTCCCTACTCTAGATCTTCTGTATTCCTTACGTGTGTGTCAGGAGCATCTTGAACCTGCATCTCACTGGCTCTATTTGTAACTTCAAATTCACTGGAAAAGTTCTAGGGGTAGGGGCCAAGCCCTTCTGAAAGGTGTGGATGGTTGTGGAGAGAGATCACAGGCCCTTAGTGGGGATCCTCTGTGGTAATAACATTTAGTTATTTCATTACTGGTGTGCCTTTTAATTTTCTAAAATAAATTTCCATTGGAATAACACAATTTTCCTCTATTTAGTATATTAATAAAAGGTAATTTTTTTCTTGCAAAACAGCCCATAGTGAAGCATAAATGTGTAGATTGTTTAAAATGTTGAGCTTGGGTAATGTTAACACATTTCAATTGGACTAGACTCTGTATTAGGTTCCTAGAGTACACAAGAGCATCCTTATTGTATAATAACCCATAATCATATCTATAGACATTTTGGGGCAATAAAGAAGAGGACAAAATAGGTTGGAAATTAGTCAGCTTGCTCTCAAAATGATACAACCATTGGAAGCAAGGACAGGTGGAAATTTAACACTCTTTAAAACAAGTAAATTCTTTTTAAGAAAAGGAAGAAAAGAAACGTGAGGTTGAACATGTTACTACCGTGAATTAATTTTGCAGTCATGATAGGAGTACTATAACAGTTCTGATCGTGATAAACTTGTTTGGAATCCATGTAGTTCAAACATTTATTTTTAGAAGTGTTTGTCACTTTAAACTCATTAAGCGATTTCCTGGTTTTAATGAATTTACTGCTTGGAAGCACTGACTGTAAATTTGCGAGATCAACTGAATGAAGCTGCGCCCGTGGAGGGTAATGCTAACTATCCCTGTGAGCATTTCACGCAACAAGCTTGTGCTTTCCATGCCCAACTTTCCTCAGTCAGCAGGGGGCTATTTGGAATGCTTGAGCTAAATATCTTGGCCCATTCTATCTTGAATGAAAATTGTCTTTTGTCAATCTTGTACTTTATGGTCCAACCAAAAAAAATAGCTCGATTGTTTTTTCCTTAGCCAGTCCGCTTCTTGCCTCCAAATTTAAGGAGTGTCATTGAAGGTCACATTCCATAATTTTCTTCCTGTCACCAATTATGGTAGCTCTGAAATGAATCCTATGCAGTCCACCAGGTATGGTACCTGCTACTGTCTCTCACCTTGATGCGACTATAGCTTCATCGTTTCCTCTGCACTCCTTTGTGCCTATTCCCAAAAGCCTGGTTTCCTTCCTCACCAGGCCACCGGTGTCGTTTAAGCATGGTAAAGAGTGTCATACTAGCATGTCTGTCACGTATTGTTTCCTCTGTCTGGGGCACCATTTCTCTACTTTGTGCCTCTTTGCAAATCATTCTCATCCTTTAAGCCTTCAACCAATTATCAACCTCTTCGCACAATTGTAACTTGATGTCCCTCCTTATTATTAACATATCCTTCCATTCTTTTCCTAAGACTTTGAACATTTTTAAGACATGTATTATATCACTGACTGTTGGTCTTTTGTTGGGATTTGTTTATTCCTTGTTTTTCATCCAATTATATTTTCAGTACTGTG
>VMDR010015956.1:0-21699 GCA_007922815.1 Macrotus californicus | reverse complement strand
TACATACATATTAAAGTAATTAAATACTAAATATTAAAGAGAGGAAGTGCTATGGAGAAAAATGAAAGAGTAAGATTGGGGAAGGAGATGCTTGAGTTTTGGGGTAAGAGGAGAAGGTACATATTTGAAATCAAGGAAACTGGGGAAGTGAGTAAGAATTGCCAGGTATCTTAGTCTATTTGGGTTGCTCTCACAAAATATCATAGAGTGGGTGGCTTATAAAAAAAACAGTCATATATTTCTGCAGTTCTAGAGACTGAAAAATCCAAGATCAAGGCACTGGCAGATTCAGAATCTGTTGAGAGTCCTCTTCCTGGTTCATAGACAGCTCGCTGTTTTTTCACTTGGTGGAAGGGGCAAGAGAGCTCTCTGGGTTTCTTATAAGGACACTAATCTCTTTCATGAAAACTCTGCCCTCCACCTAATCATCTCCCAAAGGCACCACTTCCTAATCCCATCACATTGGGGGTTATGTTTCAATACATGAATTTGGGAAGGGGCACAAACATTTCATTACATGACACCAAGTAACACTAAGGGACAAGTAGGGGGTCAGGATCATGATTTTTAAATAACACCAGTAAGCGTGGCCATCCACGTTTCTCCAGCGAGACCCAACTCTTCAGGTAAAGACACAGCGGATGCAGAGTTGGCTTTAACCAGGACTGTGGGTTAGCCAATGAATAAAGAAAATGGAGAGAGAAAAGGAATTGGGGGAGTGTGCGAGAGAGTGATTTCAATAATTACCAAAGAATTAGGCTTGAAATAGGGGGACATGACCACACTGGGTGGGTGAGAAACAGCAAAAAGTGTTAGCGTAGATGGCAAACCCACCATGACTCCACTGTCGTACAATGACCACAGCGACAATCTCCCAGTCTACAAATGCAATTTAGAAGCTTAGGCCTTCATGAACATTTTTTAAAACTTTTATTTTGAAGTAATTATTAACTCACAAGAAGTTGTAAACTATTCCTGTGTGCCTGTGTATTCATCCAGCTTCTAGCAATGGTGACATCTTTTATAACTCTAGTATAATGTTGACAAGCATTCTTAGAGTATCTCGTGCCTTAGAATTAGATTATATGCAATGAAACAGAGGAGAACAACATGGAAAGCAGCAGCACCCTCTCCTTCATTTGCATTCAGTACGTAGACTTTGAGCCCATGAAGGGACTTTGGGCCAGACACACTCAGGTTCAAATCTGAGCTCCACTTCTCATTGGCTTAGGCATCTTGAGGAGGTTATGCTGTGATATAAAGTCAAAAATTACAGCTAAAATCATGTACTGCTTTTTAAATTTATGTATCCGATAAACTTGGCAGGTTTTCAAATGGCCGGGCAGAAAGTTCCCTCCCTTATTCTGTTCCTGTGCTTAAGGTCTCCTAGCCGAACAACCCTCCTTATCAAAGGGATCAGGCGCAGTTCCTGTTTATCCCTAAAGAGCTAGTTTAAGTTCCCTGCAAGCTGTCAAGTAATTCAAAACAGCCAAATTCCATCTTCCCATGGGAACCAGGGGTCATGCCACCCTCCTGATTCTATAAAGCCTGCTTCCCAACAGCCTGGCTGTTCGTTGTGTTCCTCAGTGCAAACCTGTGTGGCCCTGCATAGCAGCCAGTGCCCTTCCCTTGGCTGGAATATATGCAACAAATCAACTGCTGTTGATCTCATCAGTTCCTTGTTGGGTATCCCATGTTCAGCCATCCCATAACCCTAAGGCAGGAATCCCTCCCCCACTAACAGGGTCAATAAGAGGTAGTCAAAATACATGCATCACCTCTCTTGTCTCTTAATCTGTAAAATGGGAATTAAAATATTGGGTTGGCCAAAAATTTCGTTGGGGTTTTTTTCTGTAAGATGGCTCTAGTAGTGCCTAGTTGTCTTTAACTTCATTCAAAACAATTTTGTTAGACTTTATTGTGATAGCTGTCATATCAGGGTGTATTTAAAAAAAAACTTATCAAAACTGGTGAATTTTTTGTAGTCATTTTAATATTGAAGATGGAAGAAAATATGCAATATTTTCAGCATATTATGCTTTATTATTTCAAAAAAGGTAAAAACACAACGGAAACACAAAACAGATTTGTGCAGTGTATGGATAAGGTGCTGTGACTGATAGAATATGTCAAAAGTGGTTTGCGAAGTTTTATGCTGGAGAATTCTGACTGGACGATGCTCCCTGGTCAGGTAGACCAGTTGAAGTTGACAGCTACCAAATCGAGACATGAATTTTAAGAACAATCAGTGTTATACCACATGTGCAACAGACAACATACTCAAAATATCCAGATCAATAAAGTCATTGGTGAAAATTAAAAATGTGTTTTTTATTTTATGGAAGAAACTAAATGGACTTTTTAGCCAACCCCTCCCCACCAAAATAAACTATTTTGCACAGTCTCTGGTCAAAAAACACTCCTTTCTTCTCCCTGAAGATGAGGGCCTTAGATGCAACTTAAGAATCACCTTCTTCATAAAGACTTACCTCTCCTTTCTTTAAACTTTTATAGCAATTATAATGCATATGATTCTAACAATACGTACCTTATCTTTTTTCTTTTTTTGGTATTTTTTTAATTGTTGTTCAAGTACAGTTGTCTCCATTTTCCCCCACCACTCCCTTCCACCCTACCCACCACCCACCCCCACCTTCTACCCTCAATCCTACCCCCCTTTGGCTTTGTCCATATGTCCTTTATACATGTTTCTTGATGACCCTTCCCCTTTTCCCCCGTTATCCCTTCTCTCTCCCCTTTGGTTACTATCAGTTTGTCCTTTCTTTCCATGTCTCTTATTATATTTTGCTTGCTTGTTTATTTTGTTGATTAGGTTCCACTTATAGGTGTGACCGCCTGGCTTATTTCACTTAGCATCATGCTCTTCAGTTCCATCCATGCTGTTTTCATATGTATCCATCTTTACTGGCACTGCCTAAATCATAAGAGAGCAAAGAATATGTCTTATACTCCTTTCTATGCCTCAAAATGCTGTACACAGTTTTGTGGCCATAGTAGACACTCAATAAATAAAAACAATAGCTAATATTTACTGAGGCAGGTCCTGAGCTAAGAGTCTTACAACAGCCATCACAATGTATGAAAGCAGTGTTTTACATATCCAAACATGGTGGCTTAAGCAACAGCAATTTTTCTTGTTTCACGATTTTGTGGCTCACAGATTCAGGCAGGACTTGGCTGGGTAAAATTTCTAAATAATACAGATGAAAGTCACTAGTATTTTGGCAGATAAACTAGTTCGAAGGGCCTGAGATGGACTCACTTTCATGTCCAGTACCTTGGTGGACACAGCTTGAAGACGGGGCTCTCTGAGACTGTCAACTACGTTATTTGGTGCATCCATGGTAATAAGACTTGTTACATGGAGGCACAGGGCTCTGAGGGCAAGCATTCCTATGAGCAAGATGACAGCTGCATGGCCTTTATTGACTTAGTTTTGAAAGTCACAGAGTGTCACCTCATTATAGTCTATTGGTCAAGCAGTCACCAGCCCATTCATTTCAGAGAGAGAGGACATAGACCTAACCTGTTGATGGGAGGTATTTCAGATATCTTGGGCAGGTTTTAAAGCCATTATGGATACTGCCCTACTCTAAAAGAAAGTAAACTTGGACTGACAGAGGCTCTGCGTAACTCTCCCTACGTCAGCCATCAGGGCAGCTGCCTTGACACCTGGAAAGGTTGTCCAATGATTCCACTCCAAGGTAGGAACCCTAAGGTATCTGCATTACTTATGTAATTAAGATACTGTATCTTGAAACCTTTTAATGCTCTTTAAAGAACTCATACTATATACAGAGAGAGCTGCTTCCTGTAGCACATGTATTTCTGAGAAAGATAGTCCCGCAAGACTGAGCAGATAGTGTGCAGTCGAGGGGAGATTTATCACTTTGTCAGAGCTAGCATATGGTTATGACACATTTATAGGAGTGGTTGAGATGATTTAGAAAGATGTATCTAAGCTCTGTCACATCACCAAAGATTATGAGGCATCCTAAAAGAAGAATGATTTAAAGGCAATATGGCTAATGCAATTGCAGTTGAAAATTGCTTTGAATTTGCATATACATGCCTTGAAAAGCAAAAAGCAACTACGGTCCGAGTTGTCCAGAAAATGTTTAATTAACACGTTGAATATTAGTACATTTAATGCATGCCCCTATGGCCAAAATGTGTGTGCATGCGTGTGTGTGTTTCTAGTGAGAGGTGAAGGTAGGGGCTGTAAGAGGCAATGTTAGCACATTGTTTTGTACACATTACTTTATACAAAGATGATCCTATCTCTGGGGAATTCTGGCAATGGCAGCGACTTAGAGAGCAACAACATAGCAGTGGCAAAAAGTGCAGAAGATGATGGCACTGGGACTTCTCTACGTGATGTGAAATCAATTAAAGAATTGAGGGGCACAGTAATGAGGCTGCATGAGGTGGTCATGAGGCAACAGAACATCCCACAGGCTGAGGGTGGAGTCCCAGATCAGACACTTCTCTGCTGATTGAAATTTGAACCAAATGCCAAAAGTATCTGAGCCCCAGTTTCCTTCTATGGAAGTAGAGAATATAACGCCATAATAATGTATTGCTGCAGAAATTATAGACTGCACAGAAAGTGCCTGGAGATGGACCTGCTGTTTTCTGGATACTTAATAAATGCTGCTTGATGATGATGATGATTAGGAGACTGTAAATCTCAGTCCTTCTGATCAACTGTAAGTTCCATGAATGACAAAAACAAATGTGTCAAATTCTGTTATATTAAGGGCATCTAGCACAAGACACAGCATGTATTAAGAACTCCATAACTATTTGGATATATGATGCATATGTGCATGAGTGATTAATTGGGATAGAGTTGGACAATAGGAAAAAATAATAATAATGGAGCTAGAGAAGCTGTGGCAGCATTTCCAAGTGGATAAGAGCATAGGCTTTGGTAAGAGACATACCTTTGAGCATCAGCTGTGTCTCTCAGTAGCTGTGAACTACTGTGAAGATCATAACACCCCTAATGGGCCAATGTCATGATTAAATAAAGTACTGCTTAGTGCCCTGCACAATGCATGCACAGAATGCACACTCCAGCACCAACTTGTTAGTGTTGTTAATAATCTATGTTAGTGGACCCTTTCCCATTCCCTGGGTTTCTTCCTCACCAACTGAGTTCAGTGCATGTGTGCATACACTCAGTTAGAGTAAGATTTTTGGAGTCTGTTAGCTCTCATACACATTCTGCAGATCTACAAATCTGACTTTTCTCCCCCACTGCTTTAAATGTTGTGGCTCTAGGCTCATCCTAATTCTATTGATTGCTTTAATGTCACAGCTAATGTTTCTTTAACTTAGGGAGGATGCTTAGCGCCACAGTGGAATGAATATGAAGCCTCACTCTACAATTATCGGGGCACGCTATTTTAATCCAAATAAAATGGTTCACAGTTTTTCCACCTCCCCCAGCGGTTGGCATGTATGGTTATTTGATTTAATTTTATTTTTGTTCTCTGTAATGGTTTGTCTCTACTAGTTAAACACTAAGCACCTTTCCTCTCAAACTGGTACACAGCTGCAGCATTTCAGGGTTTTCATTACAAAATGATAAATTCACAAATGATTCAGCAATTCAAAGAAATGGTGGCTTAGTCCTCTGAACTGTGTAATGAAATGTGTTTGTTGTATTTCCTATTACACTAAACTTGGCTTTTCCATTATCTTTTTTTTTTAATTACAAAAGCAATACATGCTCTGGCCTATGCATTGATTGCTGTAGCAAAGTGAGGTGTCCTTTCAAGGTATTGTATTTCTTAAATGTGCTCTAAGAGTTTCAGTCAAACCTTAGTTCCGATTCAATCAATGCCCAGTCTATTTTCCTTCTGTAATGAAGAGAAAATACTATGATACTCTCTTAAAAGAATATTGTAGGAAATCTTTTGTCTAAGAATTTTCTGAAAGTAAGTACATGAGTAGGAAATTTACAAAAGAAGAATGCAATAAGAAAACACAAGGAACAATATTCACCTTTACTGCTGTAGGGAAAGAGAGGCTCCTTTTCCTACCGTCCTCTGAGGTTCTCCAGCTGGGGGTCTGTAATTTGACTGAAAAAGAAAGAACAACAGGAGTAAAGCATATCCATTTATTTAATATAAATTTTGTGTAGCATGAGAACCTTCATGAGACAGTGAAAACCCAAAGACATGGTTAACCTGAACGTTTTTACACCAGGTTTGGTGAAGAAAGTTGTGGGGAAAAGTGATAGGGTAAAGGGGTATGAACTAGGGGAATGTTTATTACAAAGGTAATAAACTAGGAGAAACTTAGAAAGGCTGCTTGTTCAGATTCCTATCAGTGTCCCTTGTCCTTGGAGATAAAGATGTTCATTTTCTCTGGTATAGGGAGGGCCCCTCTCTCAAGAGGGTCTTACAACCTGCTCAGTGGAGGAGTAGGAAGTCAGATATTGCTAAGGAAAAAAGCAGACAATATGTTAGTGGAGCTTGATTTAACTTTTAAAAAATGTGTGTGCTTGAGGATTTAATAAAACAAAGTAAATCTGAAAAACCAGATGGCAGTGAAGGACAGTGTCATTCATAAATGTCCACTTTATAACTCAGATTTCAGGGTGTATCATAGAATTTTAATGTCTTCTTATAACACCATCACTTGAATTTGATAGTATCTTAGCATTTATCACAAGAAAGGCTGTTATTTCCTGGCCGAAATATTTACTAAGTTATAAAATTTTCTCTTGCAGAGACATTTCAGTTCCAACCCAGCCACCTGTGTTTCACAATATTACTAATAGTATTCTGTAAATATCGTTCAAAGTTTTATACGAAGGTGGCAGAATACAAATTTTAAAAAGCATATAAGCCAGCAACATGTCACTAGGCTGTCAGTGGGAAAAAAATGTTGGCAACTTATACAGGAATTCCATTCTGCAATCAGCTTGGATCTCATCAAGGTTTTGTTTGCTGTACAAATACTAATGCAGTAGAAATCTAAGAGGTGATTGGGGTCATTTACTCAGTAATCATCCAATGCTTGTGGCTGAGTATGTGGCACTAGTCTGGCTTACTAGAACAGGAACCCCAACAGTTCAACACGCATGCTTATTTTATCTACAGATGATAAAAAAAGAAAATACTGTTTTCACTTATTTAATGTTCTAATCAATCCAACACAAAATAAACAGTTGGGCAATTGGCTTCTGTTTGTCTTTAGAACTTTTTTAGGAGCAGAGAGATGAAGACAGGAAAAATCGGATTCCGCAATCTTGCCCAGAGAGATAGGAAGAAGACATTCCTGGTTTGGAAAAAGAAGCCCTGCGTGGGTTTAGTGAACAAAACAGAAGGGCATGCAAAGGTCTCCACACCTAGAGCTATAATTGAAGCTAGAATGGAAGACAAAAGGAAAGGGACAATTGCTCAGATGGCCAGGTAGCTAGTGGCAAGATGATCCTCTATCACCTTGCTCAATCTATGACTGGCTGATTTCACTTAGCATACTGTAGAAATATTTGGTGAAGGAGCAGGGCATTTCTTCCTGTGAGAATCTTCTCATTAGCAAAGAGAACCTTTGCCAGAGGCCCCCAAGAGACTGCCCCTCAGTTCACATTGGCCAGGATTAGTTCCCATGACTGTGCTTAAACTAGACATTGGCAAGGGATAATGACACCACCACGAGTGACCAAGTCTCACCGTGGCTCTTTTTCAGGTGTATGGGAGAGTGGAAGACTTGAACGATTGCAGGTTGAGGAGTCTTTCAAGAAAAAGAAGTAGAGGATGGGGTAAGGAGGCAAGGAGAGTGGCTCCTTTTGGCAACCCTCAAAATCTGACACAAATTATTTCTCAGTAATACCTACCATGCCTTAAGTACATGCTGCGTACCAGACACTCACTTCTTGTGGATTATAATTCTCATAACAATCCACTCCAATCTAGTTCATGTCTCCATCACTCCCATGGAAATGCTTCTATTCTGAGTCTCTTCTCTAGCCTCATATTTACCACTCAATAGCAACAAGTACAATTAAACATTCCTACCCTGTTCCCCCTCCCAGGCTAGCACCATCTTATCATCCAGGTCCCCCTCACTGGCAGGTCCTCGGAGGAGCCTTCCTGATCTCCCTGTCCATCCACTGAGGCATTCCTACCATGTTATCCTGTTACAAACCCTCAACAGCATGTAAGAATATCGGAGCTGGTTTACTCACTTATTCATTGTCTGCCTCCCCCAGCTAGGAGACAAGCTTCATGAAGACAGAGGTATTGTGTACCTTATTCAACACTGTATCCCAACATTTAGAATACTGCCTAGCACATAGTAGTTGCTCAAAATTGACAATCAAAGAGATTTTTTTTAAATTTTGTCCAAGGTCACCCAGCTTATTACAGGAAATACACATTTTAACAAAGTGTGTGTCAAACTTAGCCAGTGTCCTGCACCACTGAGAATCCAAATAACTTGTTTAGAACCAATACTAACATTCTTTTTTAACTACTATATGGTTTTTTAGCATGATCAAAGTTTGAATATTGTTCAATTGGTAGCAACAGTTAATTATATAAGCAGATTAAAGTTAGAAACAGAAATATTAAGGTTAATGAGCCTGCTGAGACAGGAATTCAAGGACTTGGGACTTCAATCAAATGTTACCACTGAATAATAGAGATTAAATTAAATAGCATTGTATGTTGAGGATCAGACATGTAAAACTTTATACAAACACTGTAAAAGCACTATATTTTTTAACCAGCTTGAACCCAAATTATTGGAATATTTTTCTTTTTTTATGAATTTTGCACTAACTTATTATCATTTTATTTATTTTTTTCCTGTACTTTTTCTTATTGTTGTTCTATTACCATTGTCCCAGTTTCCCCCCTTGCCCCAGCACCCCACCCCTACAGTCAATCCCCACCCTGTTGTCCATGTCCATGGGTCATTTTTACCTGTTCTTCAATTAGGCGCTTCCCTTCTTTCTTCCCTTGTTTCCCCTGGTCCTCCCCTCCAGTCGCTGTCAGTTTACTCCTTCCTTCAATGCCTCTGGTTCTATTTTGTTCATTTGTTTGTTTTGTTCACTAGGTTCCTCTTATAAGTGAAATCATATGGTATTTGTCTTTCACCGCCTGGCTTATTTCACTTAGCATAATGCTCTCCAGTTCCATCCATGCTGTCGCGAAGGGTCAGAGCTCCTCCTTTCTTTCTGCTGCGTAGAATTCCATTGTGTAAATGTACCAGTTTTTTGATCCACTCATTGACTGATGGACACTTAGGTTGCTTCCAGCACTTGGCTATTGTAAATTGTGCTGCTATGAACATTGGGGTGCATGGGTTCTTTTGGATTGGTGTTTCAGGATTCTTAGGGTATAATCCCAGCAGTGCAATTGCTGGGTCAAAAGGTAGTTCCATTTCCAGTCTTTTAAGGAAATTCCATATTCTTTTCCACAGCAGCTTTTATGTTTTTTTTATTATAAATCATACATTGATTTTATAAAGCATATTCTTTATCTCCTTAAGTCTATAAGGCTTCTTATTATTTCTGCAGGACTAGTTACAAAGGTCTACTCCATCAAAACACACATTTCCTGAGCACATTCACTTCAGCTGTGACTATTCTGGGACCCAAAAGCCTGTTGTAATTCATAATTCTTAGAAAGAAACTCCAACTGAACCCAGTGCAAATCTGACCTCATCCAGTGTTGCCTCCAAGGTCAGAAAGAACCTTTGTGAAAACTAGAATTCTCTGGGAGCCCTGGCATGTCAGGGGGAAGCTAATAAGGCCGGGATGTCCTGCTAGTCAACAGTTCTCATTTTTTAAAACATTTCTGTCAGTCATTCAGCTGGGCCTTAGGGAGCCACATCACTGAACCAGCTCCACTCTGAGTTACTGCTTCCAATGTGGGTTTCATGGACAGCAAAAAGCTTAGGGTGGTGTGAAGGTCTAGTTCAAAAGGAAAGAGAGGTCAGCATTTTCTCTGCTGCAATGTTTTATTCATTGCTCCCGGGGTATCTCCAAACATTTGATGTGGCTGATCTGAGTTTTCTAAATATGTACATCTCCTTTTGAGTATCACCAGGTTTTAATCAACACCCAAAAGAAAAATGCTTTCTCCTGAGGCAGGAAGCCATCATGGTGCCCTTCACCACCCACGCGCAGTTTGCAGGATGTTGCTACATTTCTCATAAACAGCAACTGAGAGGACAAGTCGCTGTTACCTGGGTCCTGTGGCTTCTTTTGAAAGCAAAGTGTTCTGATCAGTTCATTTCCCTTCACTATGAAAAAGCAATCTATAAATGTAACTGCAAAGTGTAAGGGCTGTGTATATTTACATTTGTATATGTATATTTATACGTAGGAGCCTTTCGGCTAACAGGACATAAGAAGCTCCCCCACATTCCTCCTATCCCATACGTTTCAAATACCTCTCTCATTTTGCTTGCCCCTTCTTCTGATCTAGAAATAAGAGTTGATTCCAAGGAGTTCAAAACAAAGGAAGGGCTTCACCTCTCCTGGTCATGGCTCTATGTTACACATTTAGGGAGTCGGGGATATTCAAAAGCTGGAATCTTTCAGGAGATCAAGTTGGAAAAGGTGTCAGTGATTCAAGTACTCCTCCATACTAAGGATTTGAGTCACACGATTGTTCCTTCACGTTCACTTGGAAGCAATGTTTTTATTTTCTTTCTCTTTCTACTTGTTAACATTAGAAGGGGAGTGTGGTGCACGTCTGGGTAAACTGCACAGTGCAGCTCCCACTTCTCCCCTCTCGCTGGGTCCCTGAGTCTCTCTCCACCCCACCTTGACATGAGAACTTTTATTCTGGCCATTAGAGACAGTTAGTGTGCAAATACTAATTTATTTTTGTCATCACTCTGAAAATTAAATAAGGAACCAAATGATCCAGGAAACATTATAAGATAAAAGGCATGCCTGTAAATTTATCTGTCCAGATAAAACTCTGAACTGCCTTTATTTCATTTGCTTTCAGGAAATGGCCAAAGGTTATACTTTGTCACAAAGTACACGTCAGAGAGTCACCCTTAAATCATGAACACAGGCCTATACACTAACTTGCACACACACATACATACACACACGGAGGTCATTCACAGAAAGCTGAAGAAGAAAATCAAAAGTCAATACAGCTCAGGCCCTGGTTGGCACCACGGTCATATATTAGGGATCACATGCTTGAAAGAAGAGAATCATCACCAGAATTTAGGAATAAGGCTAGCGTAATGAACAAAAGACCCAGCCAGGGTCAGGCAAGCCAATAGCATATTCTTCTAGGCCAATCACCAGCCAATTTCAGAGGTAGCTTAGTAGATACATTTGAGTTATGTGAAGAATTTAGTTAGCTTTTCTCTAGGATTGACAATAAATTTAAAATGTCAGCTTTTCTTGTGCCGAATGAGTTCAGGGAGCCATGAACGATCTGAAGTACTCTGTGTCCTCTGTCAAGTGAAGGGACAAGTACATTCTGCTCCCTGTAGCACAACTTCTCAAATGCCAATATAAAAAATTTCTTTTCCTTCAAAATTTCATTCAAGGCTAATTAATAGCAAGGCGCTCCATTAAAGCCGAACAAAGCAGTCAGCTGTGGCTGTGCCCTTTGTCACAGCATTGAGAACGTGCGGAATATGGAAAGTTCCTCTCTGAGACTAAAGGCTCCGAGGGCCCATCAGCACTACTAAGTCAAATAAGCACGTGACCAAGATGAAAGTACAAACGTGGTCTTCTAGTTCCAGAAGTGATGGCAAAGTAACGTAGGCCACGGTATTCCCCTACTCAGTCCTTGAGGAACACAGAAGCAAGACGGGATTGTGGGTTACAGGAGCTACTACACACCAGAGACATGTGCACTTATGAAAATGCTGGGAGACCTAAGGCTTCTTCTAACTGGAGCAGGCATGGGAGACAAGTGACGGCTGCAGCCTGTGGACAGCAAGAGCCTAAACCAGCAATAAGAGAAGAAAATCTTCTAAGTCGGTTCTTCCGTTTCCCCACATTAGTCTGGTGTGACCACAGCCTGGCCCTTTACTATAGAAATGGGCAACATGAGTACAACATGTCTATTTGATACATAGTACAATATATAAATGTGTCAAATAAACCTGTTGTATACCTTAAATTGAAAAAATATATATTGGATCTAAAAAATTTTTTAACAAATAAAGAGAAGCTGCTTTGGAAGAACGCAGTACCTGTAGGTTGGAAGCCAGAAGTTTAGAAGCTGGAGGGAAAGGGGATCAGAGAAGGTGATTTCCAACCTTGACCAGGTAGTTCATATATTTTCATCTGCACTGCACCCTGGCAGAGACTTTGCAAAGGCTTCATCAGGGCAACCTGAACTAAAGTCATTGGTTACTGAACAGGGGAGAGGAGAAAAAATCCACACCTAAGTACATTATTATTAAAATGTAGAATATCAAAGTCATGATAAGACAAAATAATATGAACTTGCAAAGGAATGGTGTCTCCTACAAAAGAAAAAGAATCAGACTGACATCTGAGTTCTCAACCATCACACAGTCCAAAAATCAGTGCAAGTGTATATACTAAAGGTAATAAAGGAAAATAGTGCTCCATTTAGAATTTTCTATTCAACAAGATTATAAATCGAACATAAAAACATAATAAGAAGATTCTTGGGCACTGAAGGCTTCAGATGGTTTACTACACTCAGATCTTTAGTAAAAACACTCTTGAAGGAAATAAAACTGGGGAAGAATCCCAGGATATGCTGCTTCATGAAATACAGAAAAGGGTTATAAGAATCTTCTGGTATTACACTACATTGAATAGCCTCCCAAAAAAACTCATGTCTACCCAGACTCACAATTTGGAAATAGGATCTTTGCAGGTGTAAATAGTTAGAATGAGATCACACTGGAATAAATCCAGCATCATCCAGTCTGTGCTATTTTGTTATAGCAGCCCAGACAGACTAAAGTAGACCCTGGAGGAAAAAGGTAAGCTGAAGTTGGCTCACCAGATAACCAGATAATAGAAATAGCCAGACAAGCAGAACAGAAACTATTTATGCTTTTTTTATCTTTCTGGCTGACATTCAAACAATACCCATCCCCCCCTGGAGCCTGAGGATCGGCACCATTATGTAGCTACAAAAGTTGGCCTGTCCAATAACGTGTCCAATCCTAACAGCTCCAGAAGATGGGAATAAAGATGCATTATCAGAATACAGCACAAAAATTTAATTCCTGTCATAACCACTTGCTAAAAGGAAGAGGAAAAAGAGGAAAATCACAACTATCTAAGGTCCTCAAATGTCTCCCACTTGCCAAGTCCTACAAGACACAATTACTGACCCCATAGCTTGAACTGGAAATGGCTTAAAAATGATAGAGAAAATAAGGGAGTTAAAAAAAATTTAAAGAATTTATAAAGAGAGCAAACAATTAAATAATAAAAAATGTTTCTTTTTATCCTTTCTATGTGCTCAAAAACATGAGTTGTGACCTAAAAGGGGTCAGTCTTATTTTTTCAGAATAGCCTTAATGTTTCACCAAAGCCATGAGTTATTGTTTTCAAATTTTTTTAAATCCTGTTAACTAGACTGCAACAAAATTAAACATAATGTGTTTTAATCCTAGTTGGTCCTTGGTTAAATGGGCTCAGCCATGGGCTGTCAGACTGCTTGCTTTGAGACCTGATGTCAAAATACTACTGTCTATTCCCTAAACTATGTGTCAACTCTTCCAGCTTTAGATGCCGTTGGGTGTTGGTTACTAATGTGGTTCCTTCTGAAAGCAACAGAAAATCCTAATATCTTCAAATGTTAAGTTTTTCCCTGAAGTAAGACAAGTGCATGCCAATGTCATGATTCAGGTCTGAGGCATTAAACAAAGGAGACAGAGAAGCAAGGGAGAGATGCCCTAGATATGAATAGTTAAGAGTTAATTAACCCACAGTACAGTTGCTTCTCCTGTGACCCACTCAGATTTGACAATATAATGATACCTATCAGATAAGTTCCTCCTTTTGCCTTCAATGGATCCCTACAACATGAAGGAAAAGTTTCTAGTTCAAGCCAAAGTCCTCAAAAGCAGGACTGGATATAAAATTCTGTTCCAGTTCTTACTATTACTACTGAAGCGGTTGTCATTTTATTTATCACACTCATTCACAGGTTTATATTAGGGGAAGAAAATGACATTTAAGAAATTAATTGAGTTCAGGGCAAAAGATATCTTCCATCTGATGTTTTTCAAAGTCTAAATATAAATTAAAATGTCTGTCAAAGCATGTTTCTGAATTTTTATAAGACTATAATTATAGACATATTTAATAACCCCATTAATCAGAATGCTTTAGAAAACATTGAAGACTTAGATTATTATGATTAGCATAATAATTAGGTCGTTCATCAGGGAAAACTATGAATAATTCATTCCAGTTAAGTACCTGATAGAACAGTAAATCAACCATCAGTGCCAGAGCCAGTAAGTTATGGACTGTAGTCAGTCACCAGGACAACTAACTTCAGGGTGCAAGATAATAAATTAAAATGTTATTAAATATTTGTTTCATTAATAGAAAAAAATCACCAAAAATTCTTTCTTGGACTTGGCATTTTTGACAGTTGATTTGTCCCAGGTATATGACACACTCCACTGGTGCTGGCTAACTCAAAAAATAACAAAAGGATTAGACTTTAGAGATAGGGGAGGAAGATGCGCCTCTTCTAGATAGTAAATTTGCCATTGTGATGCCTCTCTCTGGCTATGCCAGATGACTCACTGTTGGAATTAAGTGTAGAAATGTGTTACGCAGGGAAGAAACGGCTCACGGAGAAAACAGACGGGTAACACCATCTCCTCCAGTCCATTAGTGCTGGTGTAAGTGGTTCTCTGAAGGAATGAAAGATCCTGTCCCCACATCTTTTTGACACTGTGTAAAAGCAATGTCAATCTTTATAGGAAAAGTGCAGGGACAGCATGTAAATCCTGATGAGATTCTGGGCCTCAGTACAATCTACTATTAATTATTCTGCAGCTTCTGCCGGTTTAGACAGAAGGAAAACAGCTCAAGAGCTATGTTTACTTTCCAGAAGAGAGATAAAGATAAATTGAAAGATTTTAACAAATGATCAATGTTAAGATATGGAGGAACCCTAGTAACTGAAACCCTACCTAACTTATGAAAGTATTAATTTGAAGTTTAAGATGTAATAGCTTCTAAATCAAAGTGTGTTTTCTTTATTTCTTATAAAATCTATAGGATTACAGATGGATGAGTAGACTCCAGAATTTAGAAAGACCAAATAGAACCTGATTTTAGTGCGAGAGTAACTAAACATCAAACATTAGGGAATGTGAAGAAATTCAACTGAGCATGAGAACTTGGAAACTATTTTCTGTGCAGAGTAGAGGACACCTTAATTAAATACGCATTTTGATCTAATACAAACTGCCTGACCGATAAGTCTCTGGTCGTACACAGTCCTGACTTCAGAAACACTACTATCGAAATACTGACTAGTTTTGAGAGTTGCAATGATCGCTGACTAGTAATCCAGTGGACTTCGCATGTCAGCCAAGAAAACAACTCTCCATCACCATTCTCCAAGACAGGCCAACTCTCACTGTTTCCCCTCAACGCCCCACCTAGCTGACCTCCCTGTACTGTGGGTTCCACCTGCAAGCATCTTCCTACACTGTCTACAGTCAGGGTCCTCACTGACACTACTTCTGTTCATACATTAATCATCTCTCATTTGATTGATAAAATAGTCTCTTATTGGCTTTTGTGCCCCTCTCCATGCCCCACTCTGACATGAATCTGATCATATCAACCTATTATTTAAAATACTTCAATAATTCCTCATGTCTTTGCTGCATTTGGTACTTGGGAACTTTTCCAACTTCTGCCTTACAAACCCTATAGTTGACCACAACCCTTGCAGACCTCAGAATATATCATGCTCTCAAGTCTATACATCATATTCTGGGTTCAGAAAAATTGGGCCTTTCTCCCCTGTAGCTACTACTCCAAGGCTGATGGTATTTGATTATAAATTCATACTTTGAAAAAGTCCCAAGATACCATGGTACCAGGAAAGGTTCTGTTTACCCACTCACCTAATTTCCTATCATTTATAGTGCTAGCTATTAACAGCACTGAATATTGTCCCTCTGACTAAAGGTAAGAGAGCTTCATCCACCCACACTCACCCAGAACCCACACTAGAGTAGGATGAGATCATTAGCACTAAGGGCAGGCCATAGGAGGTTGCCTGAAACCAGCAGCTAGGACTTCCTAGAAACAAACAGACAATTGTCATAAAGAAAAAGCCAATACTTTGTCTTACTTTATTCAGGAACAAAATTAAAAACACATAGCGTCTTTCATTTCTTATATTTTTGCAATTTATTGAGATATTAAGGAGAGACTTTTCCCTAACCTATTAATAAATACCCAGAAAAGAGGAAGCTAGCATCATAAGGACTTCAGATTCAGAATAATTCTATTTGTGTATTAGAGTGACTTAAGTGATATATTTCTCAGAAAGAACCCAGCAGCATTGGCCTAGCTTGTTCAAAAGGTAGCATCAATGTTAGGGAATTAATGTTAATGTGTGTGTTTGTGTGTATGTGATAACAGTATTGTTTATTAATGAAAAAGTCACAGAAGTGACTCTTTTCCAATCACACAATTTCCCTCTCCTGGGACCCACAGAACTCTTAGTAACCCTGCATCAAAACACTTCAATTAATCTTTTGAAATGATCTATTTATGTGCTTGCCCAGCCCATCAGCCTAAAAGTTCCTCCAGAGCATACAACATCATGTAATACTAGTCTTTATATCCCCAGCTCCTACCACAGTCCTTGGCCAGGGCATGCAATCAATAAATATTGAACAGAACCCAACTAAATTAACTTTTTGGAACAGCACTCTGAGTTTATACAATCATAATCCCCTCCTGCATGAACCCTGTGAGTAAACAAAATAGCCAGCTTCCAACACAGAAAATCTGAGATGCAGAAAAAGGACCATTGGCAAACTTCAGTTAAAGTCCCTCCTTATCCTCCTTTAATGAAAAAAAATGTAAATGACAATTAGTATACTGTGCATGGAGCACATTAATAATTATTAACCCATTCCTTGATACTATTATAATGCTTGTTTAGCAAAATGGCTTTTAAACTTTGCTTTTTCAGTTTAGGGTGGGGAGCATTTTATGGGGGGGTTGTACATATTTTCAGGGGTGATTTTTTTCCCTAAATACAGCATGAGCAGAAAAATAGATACATGAAACTGATAGAAGTGAGTGATCCACTTGAGGCCGGATGGGGAGGTAAGGGAAACAGAGTGCCTTAGCACCCCTACAGCTCCCCAAAGCTACCGTGACGGCCATCTGCAGGCAGCAAGCACTGTCCCTGGGTGCAGCACAAAGAACCTAAAACTGATGGGCCGAGATGCTCTTCCCTCTTCCTTCATCATGATCACTTATTTCAGTTTTCTTAGTTTCCTTCCTTTTTTTTTTTTTGAGTTGGGAAGTAGATTCTGAAATTGCCAACATCATCTGTATTCAGAAGTATCAAGCTTCCATTGCTTTTAGAATTATGAGGTTACTCGAGAATGCTGAACAGGTGGAAGGAAAAAAATGACAGTGGAAGGTGTTCTATAAGTGGTAGCTAATTACCTGCCTGACATGCTTTATTATCTTTATTATTATTTAACATGCATTGTCTGAACAGCGCTGACAATGTGTTGATCATTTTTTTACTATGCCTAGAACCATCTGGGATCTTGTTAAAGTGAAGGTTCTGACTCAGTAAGTTAGGAGCAAAGCCGGATATTCTACTTTTCTAACAAGCTCCCAAGTGATGTTGATGCTGCTGGCCCACAGTTTAGACTTCCAGAAGTACTAAAGGATGCAGAAAAAAAGGATGAAATACAGTCTCCACTTCTCACAGAGTTCAGTCTCACAGGAGGTACAAACCTAAACCTTAATAACTCATACCAAGTGGCAAAGGGTCAATACTGAAGCTTAATGCTGAATACCAGGCATCCTTGAGGTCTTTGCAGAAAATATGCAACATGGGCAGTAATCACAATCTCACCGGAAGTGCTCTGAGTAACAAGAAAAGTCAGGAGGAACCGCAAGAAATCAGTCAATGAGTCCCAAAGGAAATTAAATATGCTCTGCCACATTTCTGGTCCCTTTCCTGCTCGTTTTCCTAGCATAGTGGGAGAATGCTGACTTTGTCTACTACCAGAGTATTTCTGCTTTCTTGTCACAGAGAGATCAGTAAAGGAAGATGGACCTCAGAGACAGGAAGCTGTCTAGACTGGGTAAGTGTTCACCACCCCCACCACCCCTACCCCACCCAAACACACACAGAGCTGTCACCTTGCAGAGACAGTAAAACTATCAGGCCAGAAAACTGGCTTCTCAGATACTCTGGCCCACTCTCACTGGAGGTGTCCAGGTATCAGGCTGAACAGGGAAGACAAATGCAAATCTTCCCCCACACTCAGCCGTGAACTGCTTTGGAAAATTCCATGGTGTGTGCCACAGGTTGCTTTTCTGGACTCTCATCTTTTATTCGCAGGTTAACAGTATCAAAGCTGTACTTTCAAAACACAGTTTTGCAGTGAAAGCACAAGATCACAGACTTGAAAGGCAACATTGGGGCCATCCTGTGAGAGCCCATCAGGACTCTGCTCTCAGGACAGCTGCTTCTAGGAAGGATGCACAATGTAGTCAGGCTAACCTACACCTCTTGCTGAAGAGTTTCACAGAGATCTGACTGTTTCTCTGAAAGGAATTTCCCAGTATTGCTCTTTTGTCTTTTTTCCCAAACTGAAGAGACTGCAGTAACAGACTTCACTCTGTAAAAAAAAATTCAAAGGAGGAAATTTGAGGATATAATTGGCTTTATTAAGTGATTCACGACCAGGCAGCACCTCATGTACCATCTAGCTATGCTCCAAAATGTTGTAGAGCGTGGAAGGGTCTTATAGAAATTAGGCTGGGGCAAGAAGATATTAACAAAAGAAAACAAAGGTTAATTTTTAGACCAGAACCTCTTTGGGGGTGAAGAAAATGGCAAGGGTTTTTTATCAGGCAGATTACCTCTCTTTCCATGGGGTGGGGGGTGGGGGCAGAGGGAGGACACTTACAACAGATTACCTTATTGGTGCTTGAACAGAAGATTCCAGACTGGTTGATTATGTTTCTGGGAGAGGTGGAAAGAGCAATTGGGTCAGGTATTAAATCTAGGTTTGGTATCATGGGCTTTAGCACAAGTGACGCTATTTTGAGCCTGTGGTTTTCTCTTTAACAACTCTGTAGAAGGAAACAAGGGGTCTGGAAGAACATCAGTGCAATTTAGACTTTGGGCAATGCCTTCTAAATGTTGGTTTCTCATCCATAAAACAAGAATAATAAAACCTATTATAGTTACCTACCAGGATAGTGTGAGACTTTAAAGAAGCAAATGTATGTTAAAAAAAACAAAACTATAAAAAATACAATGTAGCCCTAGCTGGGTGGATCATTTGGTTGGATCATTACCCCATACACCAAAAGGTTGTGGGTTCAATCCCTGGTCAGGGCACATACCTAGGTTGTGGGTTCCATCCCTAGTAGGGGTGCATGGGAGAGGCAACCAATGGATGCTTCTCTCTCACATTGATGTTTCTCTCTCTCCCTTCTGCTCTAAGATCAATAAACATTGTCTTCAGGTGAAGATTAAGAAAATCCTACAATATAATAATGGGGACAGCCAATATTTATAGAGTGAATAGCATGTACCTGGAATTTTCTGTATATTACCTCATTTAATAATCACCGTAATTCAACAAGAGGGGAGTTATTATCATCATCATCATTTTCAGATAAGGAAACTGAGGCTAGAAAGATTGAGTAACAGTATCACATCCCTAGGAAGTAGCCAAGCAGGATGCGCGTTTGTGAACTTTTGGCCTGCAGCATCCCTTGTCCTTTTCCCACGGCCCTCAATTTCCTTCTGAGAAATCATATCTCATTCATTAAGAATAGCCTTACTCAGTAGCAAAATAGTTGACTTGCATTATTAAAGCTGAAAGCCCAGATTCTTCTTCCTACTAGACTGGTACTGGGAGGGAGACAAAATTCAACCACTCTTTTCTGGGACACTGACCCTTCAGGAAGTGGTACAAGGCTTTAAAAAATGATGAGGTTCATTCATATAGAATTCGCACCCTGATCTGACTGCTCTTACATTGAGAAATTTCCTTTAGTTCTTACTTACTTTTCTTCCTCAAGCTATTGGTTTCTTTCTGCCTTTTTCAGGATGTGGTCCCCCGATCTTCAAATTTGTTATTTCTTGACGGTTTGCCAATAAATTTCCTTTTTGCTTAAGTTGGCCAATATCTGTTTCTTTGTGATCAAAGAAAGTTAACTTAAATATCAAGCCAGGATTTCAACCCAGGGCAGTCCAAAAGCCAAAGCCTGTGTACTAAGTCAATAAATTATATTGTCTCTTAAAAGGTCACTTAAAGTATTAAAATGTACAATTTTTCTCTTCAGAAACCTTCAGCTAGATTAACCCACAATTCACCTATCACTTCGTGTGGTGATCTCTGCCTTCTAAAAATAAATGTGAAAATTATTTCCCAAGTGTTAATTAAAAAAGTCTCTTAAGTACTATAAATTTAATGTGAAATCATTGAGTCATTGGGAAGTTAAATTGTAGAGCTGATAAGAACCCATGAAACAATTTTCACCTAACTCCTTATAAATAGAAGTGCCGTGATAATTTAGTGAATACAGCATCTGGCGGAATTGAACATTCTTCGTTCACTTGGTACAGGAAACAGCCCCCACACTGCCCAGACACAATGCATCATGGATAAGTTTCTCCCCAAACAAACTGTAAACGAAGAGCACAAAGACAAAATTTATCTTTCTTTGCTTTCTCAAATTCAGGAAATATCCAGGCTCTGCAAAGTGAGCCCATTATTCCGGTGACTCCTGAAATAGTCTAAGTGATCATCAGGGACACCAAACAACAGGAAGCTTTCAAAAGAAAAAAAGGAAAAATGCTCAGCCACAATTTAATTGTCGTCCTTCTTCCAGAAAATCACATATTCGCTGAACTGCTTGGGAAAAGGAATTTCTTCTGCTCTCTCGACATTTTTTTTTTTTGTTTGTTTGTACTAGACAAAAAAAAAAAAGAGAGAGAGAGAGAGAAGGGACAAACTTATCTGGGCACTTAAATTTGCAACTTTCTGAAGAATGGGTAGCAAGAATGGACACATGTCACACGTGGGAGGGAACCATGGCAATGGGTTGGTGCATCTGTTTGGAGTGTTACCACTCAACACAAGGTATGGCCACTTTTTCATTAAAGAGACAACGTGCCAAACAAATACCTCACACTGGAATTCATATTTAGGATTAAATTATATTTTTAAAATTTCCTGCCATGCGCAAAAAAAAAAAAAAAAAACTTTTGTTAAAAATCATTCTCCCCACTCCAGGGCTGACAGCTTGTTTCATTCAGCAGGTATTTTTGACCACTTTGAGGGACTATGTTAAGCCTACCCTGAGCTCAAATCAATACCTCACTCACTCTGAAGTTGCCAGCTGGAAGGCCATCTTATAAAATATTAAAGGGTCCTTCTAGCATGCTGGTAACCCAGTCCTGTTGAGTGAGTCTGCCCAAGTGG